>JAQFZO010000130.1:0-38051 GCA_034695885.1 Geophilus flavus
GTACATGGGACTTAACGCGGATTCACACTAGCAAGAATTAATGGCACAATATCGAGAACAAAGAATACATAATACAGAAAATTCTGAATACTTAATTTACATTGTTGAGAATAATTCCATAATCCACTCGCCACAAAGCATTGTGGGATGTTCCCATGATGCTTCTTCCCTCAGGAAAAACGAAATTGATTCATCTTGCACAAAATTTCTTACAAGTATGAATCCGTTGCTGCGACCTGTTAGCATCGCAAACCCTAATGGTCAGCCGGGGGTCCCCCATAGGATACCACACCCTTCACTGGTTCACAACTAAAAAGGCTCAAAAACTAGGTTTAAAAAGAATAGAAGAAAAATAACACTTAAACTAACACCACCTTTAACCAATTTATCCACACCTCCATCTCCCAACCCACAAAATTTCAAATAAAACCATCTCCACATTCCCCGCACCAATTAACACCTACCGAATTACAAATTAATTCCCACATCCAACCCACACCAAAACATTTAAAAAAAAACTTTAAATTCATTTCACATCAGATCACACAAAAGAAAAATGAACTTTCTTCAGATACAGTATAGTATTTATTTACTTTTCCTTTTCTCTCCCATTCTCCCCTTATCTTTTATTGATTACCTTACTGCATATCTGTTTTCTCTCTCTCTCATACCATCCTTCCTTTTTCAGTAATATCCACTAGTCATGTCAACTGTCACGCACCAACATTAGTTTCTTTTTTGAGACGGGCAGGAATCAAGTTACCAACGTTGTATCCAAACCGCCTCGTGCAATGTATCCCCTTGGGTTACGGTGACATCCTGTGTTGCCGACCCTATCTCCTTAATGTCTCCCGTTCTCCAACTCCCCGACAACATTGGCTGCCATAGCCCGTTTTCTCCTTCCCTTATCTGTTAGCAGGAAATAATAATCAGTTTGCTCTACTCTCGCCTCGTGTCACACACCGTGTTGACCTTGCTCGAGCTTAGAGGACATGTTTGGTTGGGGGTTTATGCGGGCGGCGAAGTCTTGAGTCTCTTTCTCTCTCTCTCTCCGCAAGCCCAACGAAATTACAAGTTAATTGAGTTGTACAAAGTGTGATATAAAAGCTAAGTGTATGTGTACGGGCGGGAAAAGTAGTTGGATGAAGCGGAATCTGCAGCTGGCTTTACTGCATGTCGTTGAGAGCAGTTGTTGAGCAGTTTTAGTCTACGGTTGGTGGAAAATTAAGCTGTGTGTGCAATGAGGGTTTTCGGCTTTTATTTTGCACTTTATGGTAGTCGGCCACCACTTTTCGTGAAATAAAACCTGTTTTTTAATGGGTGTATACACTGATACTGTAATAAGCCGGGTTCAGTTGGAATCTTTGCTTTTTTTTGTTTGTTGTTATCTCCGCCTCTCTCTCTCTCTGTGTTTTTGAGAGTCTTTTCATTATTTTTGGTCTCGTGGATGCTGAAGTTGTTGAAGTTTTAATTTTAATAAGATTTTAGGATCATTAATTTTTCATGTTGTGAATGTCAGGAAATGAATGCTTGATGCATGCCATCAGAGCATGTGTTTATTTCGAGTAGAGTGTTAGTGTTAGTTGTTAATGTTATGTGTGGCGATTTTCGGTGAGGGGTGGGGTGGGGTGGGGGTAGGGGGTGTTTAGAAGCGTATTGTAGATGTGGGTAAACATGTTGATGGTTTATGCGACGGGTATTAAAGTCGTAAAAGGGAGAGTTTTGAGGTTGATGTGATTTTTAATGGGGATACGGTGTACAGTAGTTGTGGATGGGTAGGACTAGGAATGTCGGTTGATAATTCGTGTTGTTTTTAAAATTGAAACGCGTTTTGAACGATGACAGAACGAAAATGGTGCAAAATGTTACTCGAGTACTGTCACATTTTAAAATGGGATAAAAATTCGTTTTAACAAAACGTTTTAAAATTTAAAACGCGTTTTAATTTTGAAGAGTGACAAAACGAGTAGGGCATAATCTAATGCCACACCGAAAAAATAGGACAAAAATGCGTTTTTTTCAACTCGTCTCGTTTTAAAAAGCGTTTTTATCCATTAATATGTATAAAAACTCATTTTAAAGGCAGACAAATCGAATGGGACACGATGTAAAACGTAATTCAATTCTAGTGTGGCCACACGCTTAATTAGGCCAAAACGCGTTGCTTTAACTTTTGTTGTTTTAAAATTTTACACGCGTTTCCATCTGACTTTCCTACCAAAACGCGTTTTTAAGGCTGACAAAACGAGTGGGACAAGATGTAAAATGTTATTCTAGTATTGGCACACACAAAAATTGGACAAAACGCGATTTTGTAATTAGTTTCATGATAAAAATTAAAACTCGTTTTCATAAACGGGTTTTGAAAACTGAGAAAAACTAGTGTGGTACAATGTAAAACGCAATTCGTACATCATTGTAACCTAAAATGTGACAAAACGCGTTTTCAAAACTCGTTTCGTTTTAAAACCTAAAACGTGTTTCCCAACTCGTCTTGTTCTAAAACTCAAACCTCTTTTTCATTCACGAACACCCTAAGATATTAAAAATTCCAACATATATCATCATTCATCATTCCAATTCCACGCTCGCATCTTTCGACTTTCATTTCAACTCTGACCATCCAACAACTTAAACCCACCTCTGGCGTTTTCCTTAATGTCTCGCGAGAGAGCTGAGATGCTCGACGCTGGCCAATTCTCCCGACACCAAAACGCCAGCTTGTTGTATTTTATTCCATTTTTCTCCGCACGCCCAACCCAACCCAACTCAACTCAACTCACGTTGGGTAAATACTTTGTCAGAATTGCCTCGATGCCTTTCTTTGCCAGCCAGGGGTGATTCACCTTATTTTTCTCGCACTCGGGTCAGGTATCGTGACCGGGCCCACTCTCACCTTTCTTTTGCCTTCGTGGAAACTTGGGCAAGATGCCAGGCAGCTCGCAATTGGAACACGAGGGGAGGGGGCGGGTGAAGCCTCCCCCCATACCCCTCCCCCCAGTTCGAGATCAGGTGGCTGGATACAGATAGAGCGAGTTGTGCAGCGGCAAAGAGTAATCAAGATGATTCTCGATGGTGCAATCTGAGTTTTTTTTAAGGTGTACATGGCATTTGCCACAAGCGCCGAAGATTTGCGGCCTGTTGGTAATGAGATTGCTCAGTGTTTACTGTATGGCTGGGAAATTGTGGGTCACAGATTTGCTTTTTAGATTTACTGGGTGATGGTTTGTGTGCATGTTTACACAGCAGCTTCATTAAGATCTGCTGCAATTTATTTTTCCTGCGCTGAATTAAGGATGGATTTATTTCTCATAAGAGAAATAAAACAAGGATGCAATTTATTCTACGTGTTGTTTGCGCGGTTTATTTGCCGGGTTTTGCGTTTTAATATACCGCGACTGATCTGATTTGACTCTGACTGACTTTGTTGGCCGTTTACGGTTTGTTTTGTAGGATGAGATTTAACTGCCCATAATACATTTACCGCGGGCCTTTAAGACCAGTATATAAACTTAGCAGTTTTCACGTGGCAATGACCCGATGGCGTGGAAAAAATTTAATCACCGACGCAAGAAGTGTAATCTAAATTGGCCTATGTTTTGTACAACCCTAAATTAAGCCTATCTCTAATTTAAGCCTTGTTTAGATTAAAAGTTTGAGTTCATTTTCTGTAGATCTGCTTGGAGGCTGCTCATTGTTATGACCCTAAATTAAGCAAGCTTTTTTTGGAATTGCAATAATTAGTATATGCTGTGTGATGCTTGTAAATTATTTAGAGTAAACATGATTGACACCCTATTGTAAGTCAGACCGTTTTGAGGCTTTGGGTGGGTTCAGACTTGCGACAGAGTTTCGCTCTTATGGCATGACATGAGTCAATTGAATCTTTGTTTGATTGGCGATTAGTGAGAATGTAAACATAAACTCCATTTATCAACCTAGAGTCGAACAACTATAAACTCGATGAATGCATGAAACTAGATTCATCTGCCCAAGTTTTGAGCAACTCTAAATTAAGCCTAGATGCTTTCTAGATGCTTTTGTTGCCAATTTTACAGTTAATGGGGTTTTCCCCCGCACTGTCCTATGTATACAGTAAGTAATGTCTTAAGTGGGAACCCGCCAGTATTTTCATTTAGTTTGATTTCACCACTAATGTAATTGTATTTGAAGTTATGAAATTGCGCAATGTCTTTTACTGATATTAGAGTAAGAGGAAATGAAATTGAAAATTGTGCACAAGTAATGGGTGTGGGGGATTAGCGCTGGAGGTAGGTGAGGCTTGATGTGTGAAATGTCACTTTCATTTGGTAATTACTAGTATTTTCCTCACAAAGAATGTGGAAAGAGAGGAAATGCAACGAGGTTCGGGTTTAATAGGATGGGGAAAATGAGCTGCTGGGAGGCGGTCGCCTGCACGATCAACCCCCACTTTTACTCATCGAGCAGCTGGGAAACGGGCGGCGACGCGGAAGATCCGGTGTGTGCAGTCATAAGCGGTCGATTTTTAACGGGCACTACTTTTTCCTCGGAGAGAAGACTTTAAATTGAAGTTCTCCTGAGTGATCCTTTGTGTTGCAAGTGATGCTTGAAGCCATGTTAAAAGCTTTGCTCGGTCTAAAGTCTCTTACGCTCTCTCTCTCACTCTCTCTTCAGGTATTGTACAAGGTTTTTGCGGCGAGTGCAAGTCTGGTGAGGAATTTACTCTCCCCTCAGTTATTGGGAATCTCTGGAATTTTATGTTGTCGAAACTCATAAATACAATATCGAAATAATCGACCGATTTATCCCAGTACTCCCCTTACTTCTTTCTTTTGATCCCGCATAGATTCCATGGCGAGACGAGTGATTCATTTACGGTAACCAATGATTGGCAATATACGAGTAATATGTTGTTTATGCTTGGAATTCAAACAAACAGTTGCAGTACTATATGAAAACTGGAGCAAATACTGTTTTGTGTATTGATTCAATCCACGGTATACCAGTTTATCGTGTTTCATCGCAGTAATGCATTATATGCTCAGTGTTTGGAATGTAGGTAGAGCCTAAGTGAATCATGTTTGAAATATTGAAACTTCAGATCAGATTAATTTTGGTATAAATACAATATCGAAATAATCGACCGATTTCTTCCGGTCCCCGTCTTTTTTCTTTCGATCCCCCATAGACTTGATGGCGAGACGAGTTTGGAATCGGTCGAGTGTGAACTTGCGTCACGCCTCATCTTTTCCACGGATATTAGGGCTATCGATTGTCTGGGATGATTGAAGGAATCTCCCTTTGGTGTTAAAGTTACTCTTGGATGGCCATGCTTGCGAACCGCGATGTGTAATCAAGCAAGTTGCATTTTAATGCGCAGAAATGAATTTTGAGACCCACCTGAAGGGAAGACTTATTGCTCATTTCGCTTTAACACAGTGGCTTCATTGTGGTACGCATGCCAATTAGGAGAGGGGGAGAACATTAACAATTGTTTGTGAATATTGTTGAGATCAAGTAATGTGTCATTTAATTTAGAGGGCCCCTGTAGATTACCATATTGTTTTTTGTAGTGCGCCATCTAGTGGCAATTTTATGTACATTACATACTTGTAATGGCTGCCAAAATGCATGCTAATAGTGTAGCCATAATTGGTTGCTCATTGGTATTATACACAATTTTGGACCCATATTGGGTCAAATTTGAAACAAGATTTAGAAAATAGTTTTTAATTACCTCCTCTGACTTTGACGTCCCTACTGACGATAGTTCCTACGGGATTCGTAGCGACGCACTTGTAAACCACCGCGTGAATGTCTTGTCGATAGTCTTCGGCGAAGAAAGGGTAGAACTTTAAGGTACCTCCTCTTAAAACCTGACGCAGCTTAGCCACATCAGACACAGTGGAGCCATCGGCTCGAACCCAGGTCACTATCGGTGGGGGCACTCCAGTGGCCGTACACTCGATTTTAGCACCGGTGCTATTCGAAAAATCCACTTGCGAAGGTGGTTCTACGGTGAAACTTGGGCCCTTGAAGTCTTCTTGGCTTGCAGCAACTATATTAAAAAATAACATGTACTTTAGCAACATAAATATTTCCAGCAATAAGAAAATAAACACATGATGGAATAATAAAAAACAGGAAACACACAAAACTTCTTAAAAGTTGTTTACAAAAATAAAAATGGTAATGCATTGAACAAACAATTGAATACCATATACAAGAGTGAGTAATATCTTGTTTATGCTTGGAATTCAAACAAAAGAACAGATAAATAATACGAAACTGGAATAAATACTGTTTTGTGCTTTGATTCAACCCACTATTCATTAATTTACTGTTTCATCTCAGTAATGCACTTAAAGGTTTTTCACAAAATTGGAGACGGTAACGTGCTGTGTTAACCGACGATTGACATTATGTGAGTGATACCTTGTTTATGCTTGGAAAAAACGGTTACGGTAAATATTACGAAACCTGGAGTAAATATTTTGTGCATTGATTCTACCCATTGTATATGAATATACTGTACCGTGTTTCATCATGGTAATCCATCATACCCTTAGCATTTGAAATGCGTTTAACCGACGATTGACACTATACGAGTGAGTGATATCATGTTTATTCTCGGAATTTAAACAAAAGAACAGTTAAATAATACGAAAACTGGAGTTAATACAGTTTTGTGCATTGATTCAACCCACTGTATACGAATTTACCGCATTTCATCGCAGTAATGCATCATACGCTTAGTGTTTGGAATGCAGGCAGAGCCTCTGTGAATCATGTTTGAAATATTGAAACTTCAGATCAGATTAATTTCGGTATACATCAAGTTGGTGGGAACATTTTACTCTGTCTAATTTAATTGGTGCGCAACACGCAATATTTAATTATCTGCTTGTTAGCCTACATTTCAAAGAGAATTAAAAGTTTTTAAAAAGGCGAATAAATTAAGCTGGCTTAGGATGAATACCAAACGAGCAGCAACTGCACCTGTGACCAAATGATGCTAAACGATGTGCAAAATGCGAAACTACGATATGGATATGGAAGAAAAACTAGTAATTTAAACCATTTTTACATCTAAATTGACCAATAGAATTTACATTTAGGGGTTTCTACATTTAATTACATTAAATATACAAAAGTCTTAAAAGAAAATTTCCTCATTTTGTTTGCTCGCAAACTTAATTAAATTCAGTTGAGTTAAAAATTGCAAACTTCTTTCCTTTGATGGTCAAGTTTTGGTGATTAAAATTATTAGGCAATTGTAAGGGGTCCTTTTGTGAAATGTGGGTTTTGATTTCTATCTCTTGGTTATTAATTCGAAAATTTGTGATGTCATGAGAGGACCATTCAACGTGTTCTTATCTTCCCTTTTATTACTCGATGTATTCAAACACTGATACCACTTGATTTACAAATTTCTATTTCCCTTTGCTTTGCAGATGGGAAAAGTGATAAAAATCATGAATTTAGTTTTTTATACTTAAAAAAATTACATTTTCCCCATTTTTTATACATTGTTGTAATCATACAGTTATAATTGCATCAAATGGAGTAATTCATACATATAAATAAATACAAATGCAATTTATTGTTATAAATGATGGATGTTTCTTGTTACACTTTATTGACAAGTTGATGGAGTTTATACATTAAATAATTTAATTTCAGTGACGTGATGTTATCAATTTGCGATGTTTTGATTGGATCGTAAATAATAGATAGATAACTGAAAAATAACTCACAAGGAATGTCTTTTACTACTATTTTAAAACCTTAAAAACGCATTAAAATTACATTTACTGCCTACTTTTAATTGTAACCCTATAATTGTTAGGCCTGATTATTGCATGACTGTTTTATTTTTTTATTGTTGATTGCTATTATAATGGAACGACTAGACTGGATGGACTAATAAGAGTGAGTAATTCGTTGTTTATGCTTGGGCTTCAAACAAAAGAACAGTTAAATATACGAAAACTGGAGTACGGTACGTAAATACGGTTTTGTGCATTGATTCAATCCTGACCTGACCTAACCTGACCAGATGCGACAGAAATACAAGGAAAATTTGATTTTTTTTCTATTAACGGAAAAATAACAGATTTTTTTTTTAAACAAAAAATTAAAAAAAAAATTAAATTTGTCGTTTAGAAAAGCTCCTAGGAAACAGAACCAGATTTCTTCTTTGAAAATCAATTGTGAAAAATTGTTTGACCAATAAATAAAAATAAAAAAAAAATATTTTTGAAGTTATCTTCAGGGGATTGCTTACACATAATCACGAATCTAACTGCAGTGGTCTTTGGAGGATCCCGTTTCTTTCCTCGTTCATACCGATGTAATTGCAACAACTCTTGAAAGAAACCAGTGGAAAAAAATAAAAAAAAAAAACCAGAGAGATGGGAATGAAAAAAAAAATAGAAGAAGCATTCCAATCCTTCTCCGAAAAAAGCCATTAGTGTTAATTGAAAGGTGGTGAGGATGGTAGAAAATTATGTTGCACACACTTCTTGATCTTTCCTTATTACTCCCTTTCCTCATGATGTTATAGGGTTTGATGCAACTTTTTTTTTATATTTTTTATATTTCCCCTACCAACTTTTGATATAGTAATTTATGACTCTACTTATTGGCAATGGCACAAGAGAAAAAAAATGTCGCACTTGATATAATACTTTAATCAAGTATAAAAAAAAATTATACGGAGTAAGAAATGGCAATTAGTCGGTTGTTTATAAGTACGGTACGTAGTAAGTATAATATTTTTTTCCCCTTTAAAGGTGTGTGTGAAATTGGTTGTCATTTGTCGTTTTTCCTGTATTGATGGTGACTCGTATAGAAAGTTGGTCTAATTGCTCGGAACGAGGTGTCTGCGCCAATGGGTATGGGGCTAATTTTCACGAGATGTGTTTGGGGGGGAAGCCGCCTCTACACACTGTCGTATTGTGCGCTTAATCTTCTGTACAATTCAATTCAGTTTGGTGGGCCTCCTTTTATGAGATTACCATCGCGCACTCCAAATGCTTCAATCCACGGGCCAAACCTCAAGCAAAATTGCTTTCCGGAGGCGGCCGTGAGATTGGCGATACCGGGGAGAAGAAAAAGGGGAAGAGAAAGAGAGAGAGAGAGAAAGAAAAAAAAGGGAGCTTTACTTTTTCGGGTCTTGCTTTAACTCGGCGTTCCATTGTAAGGGTGTGGTGCAATGGACAGCTGGGGTAATGCGAGATTGAATTTTTTCTGATTAATGGAATCAAAGAGGCGTGAGCGAATAAATTGGTTTTGTTGATTGCCATTTTTCTCTTGTTTGATTTTTAACTTGGATCGGTTTGAGTTTGAAAGGATGTTTGTTGAGGTTTTATTATTGGATCATAATCTGACAAGTGTGTGTGTGTGACACTTAGATGCGGTTGCTTAAAATTTAATGAATTGTTTCTGATGTTTTGATGTGGAAGGTTGTCTCTTATTTCTCTCTTGGAAATACAATTGTTTTCCAGGCTTAAATTCATGTGTATGATGAACACACTAAACAAAGGCGATGTTGTGCAGGGAAGTTGCTTAGTTGCTATATTGTAAACATTGCAAACTAAAAACACATTCTACTTGTATGTCTTTGTAGCCATTTTTACTGTTTGAGTGAAGTACTGTATAAGCTATATTATTTCTCTTTTTCCTTGGATTTAGCAACTATGATCTTAACCCTGACGGAATTATCCTGTCTGGTTCCCAAAATTCTCAGAGTTTACGTCTTTGTTTAAATTTAGTGCTTGCAGGTGGGTGTATATTAGCACCACCTGAGTCTGCCTAAATTGACATTTGAATTTGGTACAATATTAGATGTATCATTGCAGTGAATGCACACCTGAGATACCATTGTTACGTCTTTTTTTGGAATCAGTTGCCAATCGGTTATGGGATTAGGCAAACGACAAACATTAAAACTATAAACAAATTTTCAAATACTAATTTCCTAAGCTTATCTAAAACAAATCAATTTTTAAATCAGCTGTCAAAACTGTGGACATCATCTGTTCGTTATACATATTTGAACCGCTTTCCGGTAATTTGTCACATTATGAGACAGGTGTATGCCAATGAGGAGACAATTTACAAGGGTAGAGGAATTAAAAACAAGCAATTTTGGATGCATGGGAAAATCCTGTTGGCCAGAAGAGTAGATGATGGTCAAGATGTGGAAGGAATTAGGGGCGATGCATCATGTCAGTACAGTATCATCGTGCACAAGACAACAAAAACAGAATTTTTTAAAATGTAATTATATGTTTCAACAATATCAATGTGTCAACATACTCTCCCATATTGTTGACCTAAGAGTTTTTCCATCTTATGATTAAAAACTATACAGTACTGTAATGGATGTTGCAGCCCATCTGTAGTTTAAGTTTTTATTTATGTTCTGATCTTTGTAAACCTAATCTTAAGCCTTTTCTTATTCTCTTTACTATTAATTGTTTTTTCTTACTGTTTTTAAATTTATAAATGTCCACTCGCATGTCAACGCGTCCTTTAACCCCCGAAAATTCCACCGTAAACCATCATCCAAACCACACTAAATCCTTTCACAAAGTATTTTGCCCCTCATTTCACCCCTTGATTACTTAACACTCATATTTATACCTCAGATTGCGCCCTGTCGGATTGCACGCGGATTAGAATCATTCTCACCAATTCAACAAATCTCTCCTCCAACACCTTATTTATTACCCTATCCCACACCACACACACTCCCAAACAAAACTTCCTCTTAAAACAATCATCTGGGGGAATCTAACTTAAAACGTTACAGCATTAAAACCCAAGAACCAACCATGTTTATTCCAACAGACATTCACCATGTCGCTTGATGGCCACGTCTAAATAACAATTTAAGTCGTGACGAGTTTGTGTTGGGTCAGCACTAGATTTTTTTCCCTTTTTTTCTTCCTTCTTTCTCAGTTCGACACTAAAAGTAAAGTAGAGAGAAAGATCAGTAAAGATCCTAAGTTAGGGTGAAATGCAGTTGAGTGGTGGCAGGGGGTGAACGAGGGACCCTCGAATCCCGTTGCGCAGTAGGGAAGGAAGAAGTGCTCGTCGACCGGCTCGGTAATGGTGACGGGAGCCTCGTAATTCTTGTGCCGTCCATTGGCTCCAATCCGCCGTTTTATCGTCGCCACTGCAAATCCCATCCCACCCTCTTTGCTAGAATGACGAAAGGAGAAGTACGCAATTCGGAAATGGAGCCTAGATGTGTTTGGCCTACGTTAAGTCCCCCCCTTACATCTCACGACGACGGGCAAGGCCCACCGATGTGAGATCCGTGTTTTTGGTCCGTTGGTAATTATCACAATTTTGTGGTGACTACACTTTGTTTTATTGCTCCAACCCTTCCAAACTTTGCTCGTGTAATCTGATGGTGAAAACTTGTTCTCGGGAACATAACTTAAGCCTTAAGGGCACTTGCTTCACTTCGTTTCTTTTCTCTTTCTCTCTATTGCTTCGTTGGCTCGCTTGCGCTGCGCGGATGTTTTATAGTGGGCAGGAATGTTTGTTTTTAGGGTTTGTAAATTGTAAATTGTGATTTTTATGAAGGTGACTGAAAAGTCCGAGATTTTTATATATTTGTGTTTTGTTTGGATATAATTATAGTCGAGTCCACGAATAAGAGCTGCGGAAATGAGATAAAGAAAAAGGATGAACTATCTGAATTACAGAGGGAAATGAATCATCAGGAGATGAAATTTTGAACAGAGGAGTGGTTGAATAATTTTATTTGAAATTATTGACTTTAAAGTGTAAAAAATAATTTAGTTCATTTGAAATGATTATTTTGGAATACTTTTCTGACTACTAATGATTGTTAATGATTGTTGACTGACACATTATTGATCAGATTGTAATGGAGAAATGGAGGAGGAGAATAATTTAGAATTATCTAACCTAACTTTGTCTTGGGTATAATGAGTTTCCAGTCCCCCGTTCTACATCTTAGTCAATATAATATATCCCGAAAACATTCAAATATAATTTTATTACTTATTTCAATCATTAAATCATTTTTTCTACTCGTATTTACTTTTATTTTGGATGAAAGGGTGAGGGGCGGGGGATGGATGGGTAGAGAAAAATCAATATCGGTTTTATTCGGAATTTTTGTTTAGGTATCGTATTTTTAAAAATCGATATTCGTCAGTGTCTTTTGTAATATTTCTTGTTCTTTGCCCGTATGAAAAATCAATTGTGTTTGCCAGTCGAAAAGCCTTATTGCATGGCGAAGGGGAGAATAAATGTGTAGTTAACGTTGCCATTTGTCGCGAGGAACTTTTGAAGCAGACGAAACATCAATAGATCAAAAGGGGGAATGGAATTGGATGTTTGAAAAGTTAGAGCAGTTTTTCCTAAGAAGAGGAAGGAACGGTATTGGTGCGGAGTGTGACAAGTTAATTTCCTTTGGCGATTGCTTTTTCAATGAGATGTTTTACCCACAGTAGAAGCAAGGCTGCACAATCTCATTAGCGGCAAATCCGAGTGAGGAGAGTTAGAAAAAAAAAGCTTATTGACTGAAACTTCAATGATGATGCTTCAATGACACTCGAAAATATAATTCTTCATTCGAAAATATTATTTATTGAATTCTTTTCGAGTTGGGATTTTTTTTCACAGAGTTGTAAAAGTGGTTTTAGTGTGAGGAATAATGAAGTGTCACAATGAAATTGAATTCACTTTTCACTACTATTCCATCAGTTTTTTTTTTTTTTTTTTTTTTGGTTTGTTACTTATTTTTATCACGGGGATTTGATGTGAATTGCGGTAATGGAAATCACACAATTAGCTTCTCTGCATTATCTTGAAGTTTCGAGCGGGTTTTAAGGGTGTTTAGATTTGGGTTGGAGACTTGACATTTTAAGGGTGATTGTGGGTAGTGGGTTCTGAATTCTTATGAATGTTTAGGTTTTTAACACAACCGGAAGTGGATTTTTCTGCTGCTCGAAACGTGCCCTGCACACAAAGAACAAAAGGTGTTCCTGTGGCATACACCTTTATAGGTGTAAAATAATGCTATACACCCTTTTATAGGAGTTATTATACACTTAAAATCGTAACTACACCCATAAAAGGATGTGTAATAACAACTTTAAAGGTGTAAACTCTGGGAAATACGTTTTACACTTTTAAAGGTGTATGCCACAGGACGCAGGGTGTAAAACAACTCCTTAATTACACCTTTATTTTTTTGTGTGTGATGCGTAATGTCCCAAATCCGATCGTGTCTTACGTAGGAGTATTGCAGTTTGGTTAGAGGCTTAAAAACTTAAGGATTCTTAGTAGTCACTCGCACAATGGTTTTCCGAAATTTTCAGATTTCTAATTCAACCGGAAGTTAATTTTTTTCCTGATTGAAAATTGTCCTAAAGCAAAATTGCGTGATTAGCTTCTCTGCAATACCTTGAAATTTCGCGCGGGTTTCAAGGGTGTTTAGATTTGGGTTGGAGATTTGGAATTTTAAGAGAGATTAGGGAGTACTTAGATCTTGGTTCCCTTAAATTTTTAGGTTTTTAAAACAACCGGAAGTTGATTTTTCTACCGCTGGAAACGTTTTCTTATGTATAAGGTTCCAATTCCGAATTTGTTTTAGGGGTTCTTGGAGTTAGGTTAGAAGCTTAACAGTGTAAAAGTACGTAATAGATACCCGGACATTGGTTCTCTTTATTTTTTATATTTTTAACCCAACGGGAAGTGGATTTTTCTGCCACTCGAAAAGTGCCCCAATTCTGAGTTTTTATTAAGGGTTTTTAGAGTCGGGTTAGAGACTTAATATTTTAATGGTACTTAATAGTCACTCGGACATTGGTACCCCTAAATTTTTAGGTGTCTAACACAACCGTAAATGGATTTTTTGACTGCTAGAAAATTGCCCAAATAAAAATATAAGGAAAAATTATTGTAAATCATGCGAAAAATTGGAAATTTAAAACTCTACCGGAAGTTCTGTTTTCACAACAATGCACCACATATTTTCCTTTTAAATTTGAGAGGTAATAAATTTTTCACTGTCACCATCACTTCCCATTCATATTACTATCGAATGAATATCTTTTCGATCATTTTCTACCTTGAGAGTTACAGGTATTACCCATAGATGTCACTACTTTGTAAACCCAAAGAGATAAAAGAAAAAAGTCACTTTGCACGAGTGACATGCTCATCACTAATGGATCAATTCGACTAACAATCCGAAAGCATGACGATCTCCAGCGTTTATGCCGAAATGAGTGGAAGCCGACTCCGGAAATGATACACTCCATCAATGTTTTTCATGCTTGTTGTCTGCCTTTTATTGTTTTCCAATGTAGGCCAAATTCACGTCGATAGAAAAAAGGGGAATTGGGGAAAGGCGGGCGGGCGTCTGTTCACAGTGATTCCGTCACGTCTATATATTCGTGAATTGGCCCTCGAACTGGCAGCAGAGACGCCGTTTGAATGACAGAACCAAGAGAGATGGACGTCTTAGTTTTAAATTGTGTTATTCGGCGCAAGGTTGAAATATTAAAGAAAATGGATGGAGAAGACATAATGGGGTAGTAGCAGCAGCAGTGTCCCAATTAAGCGGCTTTCCCTATTAAAGAGTCCCAATTAAGCGGGTGTTTCAATTAAAGTGTACCGATTAAGCGGGTGTTTCAATTAAAGTGTCCCGATTAATGTAAGTGGTTTCCCAATTAAGCGGCCGTCCCTATTAAAGTGTCCAAATTAACCGAAATCTACTGAATATTCACTCGACTGTACAATTTTTACATTCGAGTTTTCGATTCGGTTTTATCAGAACCGTAAAACCGCGGTTTTTTGACGAAAAACAAACAGGAACCGAAAAACTGACTGGAAAACCGCGGTTTGGGGAATTTTCGGTGGTTTTCCTGTGTGTTCAGGACGGTCTTTGGCGGTTTCGACGGCTTTCCAGTGGTTTTGGGTATTCATGGCAATCATCCGTGCCATAAACTTGCAATTTTAAATTTTACGACACGACTCGCAAACCACTCGGGTTTGACTTTGCATATGTGGAAAATCGAGCAAAACCGTCTGAAGATCACCAGAAAACATTCCGAGACGCCCCAAAACCCCTTCAACCACCCCAAAATCCATCAAAAACCCTTCAAAAGACACCCAAAACGACTCATACTCCCTCAAACAGCCTAAAACCCACCCATAACCCATCAAAAAACATCCAAAACTTGTCCAAAAAACATCCAAAAAGTAGTCTACAAAAATCCAGACAATCTGCCAAGAGTGTTAATTCCGACAAACAATCCTGATCAAACCGCCTAAATCCAAAACAACTGACAACAGTCCATAATATAATACTACAAACAACAATATTAATAATAACAAAAATGTAAAAAATGAAATTGTGGGTAGTGTTCAGTCGAGATTGTCCGTACATACATCGGTTTTGGTTTAACCCGAGGCTACAAGACGCGGTGCAGTCGAATCGAACGCGAGTTTTGGAATGGCCAAATCATTTTGAAAGACGTTTCTTTTTTTTCTTTTTTCTCCTTTTTTTTTATTTTATCGAAGGAGTGGGTCGCAATTGCGAGATTGCAGTGTGTATATGTGCTGCGAAATGGGGGTCCCACGGAGCAATTCAATCACAGCACGTTGAAGGTATTTCATCTATGGAGATAAAAGAGGTGGTGGATGTGGAGCGGAGCGTTCCGAAGGAGAAACGTGCGCCTGTCTACCCGCTGGCAAAGTTCATATGCTCGTTGTGTCGTGAACGAGATGTTACAACAGGCGTGATTGGATGCCTCCCATGCTAGCCTCGTCTCCGTTATTGGATATATGAGGTTGCCGTGAGGGTCTAAGACAGCAGCCATGACAGTGTATTGCCCCTATGTCAGGTCGGGGGATTCAATTTTACCCGCGTCTCCTTGCTACGCTACTACTCGTCTTGTCTCTATCGATCTGCCGTGGCTTCACTCTCTGCGTTTTTTTTTTAACTTCATCTTAACTGTGTCGAATAACAAACAGGCCGGATCGGGGAAGTTTATTTTTGACACATGTTTTGCTGGAAATTATAGAATTTCTAGTTTTTTTTTAGGGATGGGGAGGGGGGAGGTGAGGTTGACTGATTCTATATTTGAAAAATGTGAAGGGACTGTGGTAAGAAATGGTTGAACTAATAGAAAGTAAAGTAATAAAAATCATAACGTCACTATAACATTTTCTAATAAAGGTAACTCCAAATTCTTATCCGTAGATAATTGGGTGAAAAAAATCAATTTTCCAGTCAGCCATTCGCAACACCAAATGACCCAAAAACACGTTTTTTGTTCATAAAACGTATTTTTGTCTTTAGAACGCGTTTTTATTCTGAAAACGCGTTTTTCAGTCCTTGAAACATGTTTTGTGTCCTTAAAACGCGTTTTATGCCCTCAAAATGCGTTTTTATGTCCTAAAACGCGTTTTATGATTGCTGATATAATTTAAGATTGGGATTGTCGTCTCAACAGCCATTGAATTGAATAAAAGTACATCTAAACAGGCATAGAACCATTATTTTTCGTTCTGGTTTTTGGTTCGGGTTTTATTCTGGTTCGATGCGCTGCTTCCAAAACTAGGTAACCATACATGCTGTTATTGATATTGTTATTCTAAGTCTATTCGCTTAATCCAAGAAAAGCTTAGTTCAACATGCCCTGTCATTGCTCACGTTTTACATTTTTAAACGCGTTTTTATATCGAGATTCATGTTTAACGTCGCCGAACAGATCGTCCACATAATTATTTAAATATTCCAATTTATTTATTTATCCATTCGATCGCATCACAGAAACGTGATTTTCGAATTTCTCCATTCCCTTTGGTTGGAAATTTAGAATATTTAATTGAAATCAATAATAACGGCCAATCCCCGTACCGTATGCCAATTCGAAAACATCATTTTATGATGAATGAAAAATTGATGGCTACACTACACACAAACAAGCGACGTTTCCTCGAGAAAAATTAAATATTAAATATCAGTTACAGGTGTACTTGTTATTAATGATGCTTATTAATCTTTCTCTTTAATCTCAGAACAAAAGTTGTGTACAAAAATTTTTGATCACTGAATATTTCATGTACCTTTTATCGATTGCTCGGGCACTGGTAATTGAAATCAAACTTTAAACCCTTTCACTTGGTTTTTTCATCATTTTTAATAATAAAAAAATAAAAGAGAAGAGAAGAGAAGAAAAGGGCATTGTGAAGAGAAAACAGAAAATGAGTTTATTGACACTCGGAGGCATCTAATGATTTTTGAATCTCCTTAAGCTCGAGTTTTAGGCGTTTCCTGCTTTGCCTTTTTCCTATCACGTATGCAGACAAGCGGAAATGGTTGAATATTGCACGAAGCGCATGGATGGGGTAAAATGAAAAATAAGATGAAGTAAAGGAAAAAAAGTAAAACAAATTCATGGACTCGCATGCGGGTGTAGTTTATCAGCAGCGCGTGGAACCATTGACAAATATAAAGCGAGACTTGTAGCAAAAGGATTTACTCAAGAATATGGAATTGATTACAATGAAACTTATTCATTTTCGCTCATTTAGGGGCAGCGGGCAGCTCGTTTACGTCGAAATGACGGGGAAACGGAACAGAGATTGATCGACAACGTCTCTCCTTATTTGTATACGCTGCACTCGAAATGACCCTTTTCGCACAGGTTTTTTGCAATTTCACTGTCGGCTGGGCATCGAAAAGGGTTAAAAGATATTGGCTAACCTTTTGGATGTGGTCCAAGGACTTAAAGGGTTTCACCCACACTGCTAGTGTATTAGGAGCGCTTTAAATTTCAACCCTGTTGACCGATGTGGGCGTTTCGGCGACGGGGTGGCTTATTGGTACTGGAACAAGTTTTTCTACATTTTTTCCCTTCTCTCTCTCTCACTTTCTCTTTCTCTCACTTTATTGGACAAACAGATGGTGTTGCTGAAAAAGGGTCGTTTATGTTCGAAGAGGATGCATCATTGGTTGTGTTGGGAGACCAAATGGTCGGTGGAATAGGTTATGATATGAAACAAAATGGAGGTGAAGGCAAGGCTGTGGGGATGGAAAAATATATATCTGGAAGAGGAAGAGAGATAGTGTTTTGTGGAGCAGCAACATCTTGTAAGGAAATAGTAATCTCACCACCAACAGGCGAGAGCAAGCAGGATATGGGTTGGTGCGCCCATGCGCAAGTAAATTATTTCTGGTTTGTGCCGGCAGCCATGTTCCCAGTTTCTTTGCACGACCCCAAATTGTATTCTACTTTCCATTTGCTCTGCTGCAGTACCCTTTTTGCCGTGATGAGAAAATAAATCTGGATTTACCCCGTCATCAGCATACGTCACCGAGTAATTCCTTCGCTTTTGCTCATATTTTGGAATTAACTGATTGATAAGAATTGTTGGTTGAGCCATAATTGGGTTTTTTAAGTGACCTTGTAACTTGATTATCAGGGCCCATAAGCCCAGTTCACTCGCATGCGTCATGCAGGCTTTTTCACAATGCAGCAGTTGAATCTAAAAATGCTTAAAAATTTTAAGCTTTTGGCGCATGCGTTTGTCCGTTAAATTGTATCCTAGCAATCCAGAAGGACTATTGTATGCTTAAAATTGACTTAAGTAGGATACTTCGTAAGACACCCACTCGAATGTATTACCATGCCGGAAAAGTTGTGTTAAACTCGACTTATGTAAGGGGGACAGAGTGATTAAAGCTACTGTTTCTGCCACTTGTAGCAGGCATTGCCTGCATCATCTGGTTTCAGTAATGGAAGAAACTGATGTATGCACTGCAACCAATGCCTGTTACAAGAGGCAACAATAGCTTGCATCAGTTTAAGCATAGTCCATAGCACAACTTTTCTGACTCAGTATTCGTGCTTATAATATACACTTGTAAAATAAGATGCAGACACGCTTTCAGTGTGTCATGTTCTTCTGTCAGCCTTTCTGACTTCTGAGGCCTTTTCAGAGTCAGTCGCATGTCAGGCATAGAATGACACGACAAGCGTTGGGCTTGACTCCGTCACCTGCAAAAATTAGTTCATTGGTGCTTCATTGCATTGCACTTTAATGTTAACTGCTCTGGTTTTAATAAAATATGTAGGACACATTTCCATTGGCTTGGTTCCATCCATTCACCAAAGAGTAAGTGATACATCTGAGCCCAGGGACATGAAAGCGGGCACCACGAGAGCCGAGCTTAATGATTTGCAGAAAATTGTTAGCGTGTATTTCCATTGTGGGGAAACATGTCCCCTTTATTTCACAAACGATGATTGTGGACTCTCTTTTCCTCGTCTTTTGTTTGTTGTATAAATTTTGGGTAAACACAATTTAGCTTTGTTTAGATAAGCAACATCCAGGTGAATCGCAATGTCTTTTGTGCACAAACCGCATAACAAAACACGAAAAAAATGTCAAAAAAATAGATTCAGAACTGATTGATTGATTCATGTGATAAATTCATAAATGACAAAAATAACAGGAACGGCCCATATAAAAAAGTCATATACTGCAAGTATATTAAGTCTATAATTGTCATACATTTTACGTAGACAGTTTACGAGTGCAACTTCTCCGCGCGCAAATTCTTTAACGTATGTTGACTGTACTGTAATTCCAATACATGAAACATGTATTTTCAAAGCCTATGGCCAATATGTATTTAATGCATCAACATTATGATTACAATACATTGTCTTTTAGTATGAGCAGGTGTAGTGCAGTGAAAGCCCTCGATGCAAAAATATGAAGCGGAGTTTTAGCAGACAGACAGACAGACAGCCGGAGTCGGAATTAGGAAGAGTATAGAAAGAATTTCATATGGGAAATCAAGTTTGAACTGCATTGTGAAAGAGGGCCGGGTATGCATAAGTAGGTGACGGGCATTAGATTCTTATTGATGCCAATGTGACTAGAGGCATGAGGAAATTCAATAAAAAGACTTAAAAATTCAATGGATCCAAGTTTTCCCTGTTTGGGAGGAAAAAGAAGCAAAGAAGCGAGATGATAGAGGGAACGACACTTTCTCACCTATCTGGCAAAGGCTAAATCATGATAAATGACTGGTGTGCTCTGTCCCTTAAGATTTATCCTCTTTGGAGCAAAGACACCATTCTGGATTCTATTGGAATTGATAAGAGCCCACCCTACACGATCAACGTTCTACTACATTCTAGCATGTGCCAAGCCCCTGGTCACTACCCTCTAGATAACTATTGGCGAATTATAGAGGCAGACGCGCGGCATGCACCGATGGGGACGGAGCGAATTTTGACACTCGACTTTGCACGAATATATCGTCGATTTATTGCCGGGTTTTAAAGTACTTGTGTTCTTGACAGCTCTGTTTTTATCTGTTTATTTATTTGTTTTTCTTATTGATTTTCGAGTAATAAAAGTTGTGTAAGTTGTGCTGTATTTGTTTGTCTGTCTTTTGAGTAAATATTTTCTTATTTAAAGCCACGCACCTGATTGTCTGACTGTATTTTTCTATCTTTCGTTTTTATCAGGGTCGCCTGCGAGGAATTTCATGCAACTTTGATGTGGAAAAGTAAGTAAAATCTCGCTTCATTACATTAATTGCTCGAATCTTCCCCCTGCAAATGGGGGGAAGGCGGCCCAAGACTGATTGACAAACGCATTAAGCTTAACATTGCTACTTCGCAAGCGACCGTCTTGGTCATGATTATCGATAGTGATTAATCACTCGCATGTGCTGTAGGCCCAACAAACTAGGATGATGCAAATGCTGAAATTTTACAAGTAGAATCTACTAATATAAACATGTTACTATCAAATACATAAACCTCTATAGGGAAAAATAGTAAAGCATGTCGTGCAGAGAAGCATGGGAGAAGATCGACTTAGAAATTCAAATATTTTATCTTTGCTCAAATAGGAATAACTTGATGAGTAAAAGAGATATTTTGGTGTAGATCAGGGAACCGGAAATGGAACGAAACCTAACCTTTGTTTTTGTGAACATTACATCAGCAACAAAAAATAATTTATTAGTTTATAAGTTTGAACAATGACATGAAAGCATTACAACTGCAAATTGTGACATCACACGATTCCAATGGAGATTCCAACAATTTTACAAACCCTTTCTCCCATATTCCACAAACCGGAAGTGCCCACTTAGTCCGAAAAAACCACTTTCACATTACTTCCACTCCCCCAAATTTCTATACAGGGGAACGGGATCGAGCCTATTTCACGCCCAGTCGACACAAAAAGAACCCAGCGACTTTAACCCCCCACACAACCGACGACGATTGAAGCCGCCAACTGGACATCATTTCGCAACTCCTCTTCTTTTCCTTTACCCCACATCGGATGCAGTTACGCAGCAAAACTTTTAACGATGTGCATTGTCATTACTTGCCAATACACTCTCTTTCCCATCCCTTCCCTTACCCACAGGGCAAGGCAAAAGCAATGGAAGAAAGAGAAAAAATGAAAAAAAAATATGAGGAATGAAAAAGACGGGTTCCGGAAGGATTTCTCTCTCACTCTCATTTTTTTTTATTTCTTCTACTCTCCTCCCTCGGCTTGTCAGGAGCATCTGCTCTTCGACTCGAGATTGGAACATATTGGGAACCCCCCTCGCTGCACGCCAACCAGCATTGTGTCGGTTGCCTTCTGTACACACACACACGGGAGAAACAGGCCTAACCTTGGCTCGAGGTCTAAAGTGAGCAGCGACTTATTCTTTCACCTCACCATTATCGAGCGTTTTAAAGCGAGTCGAGCCCAAAGCACTTTTTCAGGATTAGAAGAAAAGAAAAGGCAAGTGAAGAGAAGAGAGAAGAAACCCCGAATCTATTGGCGTGAAAACGATGGCACAAGGAAAAATGAGACCTAACCTCCTTTTCTTCCTTTTTTCTTCTCTTTACTCCTTCCGTCTCTGGGTTTATGGCGATATACCGCAGCAAACGGAAGATGATTTTCGAACCAATCCCAGTGAGCCGTCACTAAAGCACTGATAGCAAAAGGCTTTACAGTTTTACTGGCGCTTTAATCCATTTGCACAAAGTCTTATGGCCCTATTTATGAGAAACCACCTCTTTTCTCCCACCTTATAGGTCACGGACCTTGCAGTTCGATAACTGGCAAAAGGGCAATGCGTCCGACTACACATTCTAAAGCTCATATATACCTTCTTTACCCTTTTAGGGCTGAGTTGCTGTACTTGGGCTGTGCCGGTGTAGGCGAGTGGAGTGGAGTGTATGGGGATGGATAAAAAACAATTTCCCCTTTAAAAATAACAAACTTTGCTCATTTTCCCCAAACTTGATTTTACCACTTTTCCATTAACGTCCACTTTACTTAAAACGTTTGTCGAGACGAGGTTTACTCTACTCCAGGATTCCAGACTCGTCTAATCTTATATTCGATTTGGTGAATCGTGTTCTGTACATGTAGAAATCTGTAGCGATTATTTTTAAAGAAAAAAAAAACTCGAGGTAAATACTAAATAGGAAGATTCAATTTCTGAAGGAATGAGAAATAAATAAGAGTTGTGGTAATCGAATAATGTTTTGGACCGTGAGAATATAAAGGGTTAAAAACACAATCATCCAAACTTATGATAGCTATACCGTATACAACAACTCTATACTAAATAAATTAGAACAATGGAAGATTTTATGTGCCCTAATTTCTAAAATTGCGCTTTAGTACGTATGTAATTACGTCACTATTAAGTTAGCTTCCGTTCAAAACAGAACTAAAATATCGGAAATGGTGGTTTGGTTTGGTTTGGCTATTTTCGAAGTCTCAAGAATCGTCGTTCTATGTTGTCGCTTTGATTAAATTAATTGTTGAAGTAGATTAGGTAAAAAACAGTTAATAAACAGTTAGAAAATGCAAATTACTCTACAGAATTAACAATCAGATATTTTTGGGGACTGTGCACAACTTCTAGGTTATGGCAAATTTATTTAACTTATAAAGAAATTGTGTAACCGGGGAAACTGTTACCGGTGAAAACCCCTGTTTTCGGTGGTAAATCTCACACAAATGCGAAGGGGCCATGATGGAGGTTAAAGTCAGAAGTCACCAGGTGGGAGAAAGCGCCAAATTCAAATTGGGACGCAGATATTTCTCGATCCAGAATGTTGGTTTGTCTCTTGTCAGTGAGCACTTCTGTTCTTCGAACACCCACCCTCCGACACCTGTTTTCTGTCTCCTTCCTGGGTTTGACGTTTCCCAAAGGCCTAAATCTCAAGTTAACAACAAAACCGTCACCAGGGTTTTCGTATAGGCAGAGAGAAATAAAAAAAAATTTTATAAAAATATTCCTGTGATTCTGCGTTTAATTACAACTCTCGGTTTCACCTGCGAAAACACACGAGTTCCGCTTCACCGCATTGCTCCATCGCTTTGCAAAGTCATTTAATCACTTACGTGTAAATATTTTCCAATTTTCGGATTCGATTCTGCGATAAATTTCTTACAAAACTAAATTTTAAATCAATATTTATAATCCTGTTTTGGTTTTGTTTTGGTTTTCCCCCACTTGTTGACTAAAACCTCTAAATGAATAAATTATGAATGTGCATTAAGACCATCCATATCTCCATTTTTAGAGTACAGTAATTGCAAAAACGAGGATTTAGAATTTTATAAACTTAGATTTTTTATTATTATGTTGTTTTTTTTTGATAAATTTTTTGGCTGTGTTGGTGTTGGGTATGAGACGAGATGGAAATTTGCAATTTATGTTGTAAAGGTTGAAGTTTAATAGATGGAAGAGATGTGAGTCTGAGTATGCAGAACGTATTAATTCTTAGGCTGCTTTTTGAAAATTGAATTATCCTTGCATTAGTTTTCCTCCCATGTGAAATCTCGAGTTGCATCTAATCAAATTTAACGTATAACTCGTGTTTAGCCTCTTGCCTATATACATAAAGGTATGAATATTAAAAAAAATGAAGGGGAAAAACAATGAATCGAGTTAAGGAAGAGATTTGACAGATTTGTCACTTTTTTTACATTTTAAAGAATAAAAAATTTTTTTAAAAATAATAAAAAGTGAAAAAAAAATTTAATTTGTTTCATCAGAGTTCGTTATCCGTAGAAATTAAAATTTAAGTCTGTGATGTTTGCAGAGTTTGCGCCGTCACGGTTGTAAATTATTTTGTTAATTTATTTCCTAAGCCATCTTTCTCATTAATCTCGGTGGAATTAGGTTTGGAATTACAAATCAAATTTGTTTACGGAAACCCAGAAATGTAGCGAAAGGGGCTTTGCACTGCGCCAATTGTTTTCTTATCTTATCGAGAAAGTTTTACTTAGCAGCAATCCACAGAATAAACAAAATCACGAGCTAAGAAAATGCAGATAGCAGTGAAATTATGCTTTGCGTTAAATCGATATTAAACAACTGCTTTCTACCCATTTCCCCCATCCTCCCCCCGCCAATTTATCGTTAAAGTTGCAAATACACCCATATGTCTTAGCTGATTGTTTCTCGTGCAAGACGGAACCGCCCAGTCGATATTTTCGGTCACGGTTATTCTTTTACTCAACATTTTCCCAATTTATATGACACAAAGTTTTCCAATTTTTAAATTGTCTCGAAGCAATTTTTTCCACTGCTTAGGGAATTTTGAGTTTCAAAAACAGAAGATAGAAATTTGTTGTTTTCATTACTTGGTAGAGGCTTTACGCAACCGGAAGTGTCTTTTTTTCACTTTCTATATTACGTGCGAGTGTTGAAATCTCTCTGGATTCGAGTTTGTAATTATGAGATTATTTTTTGTGATATTTTCCGGTTTCAAGCAGTTTCTTGAGTTAGGGACCTTAGACTATAGGAGATTCTCGTTTAAGCCTTTTCTTGGTTCCCTAAAAAGTTTAAGTTTTTACCGTAACCGGAAGTATGAATTTACACATCTCTAAATTGTCTTTTCATTTCAATTTCGAGCAATTTCTTAGGTCACTTCCGGTTGAGTTGGGACCCTTAGACTTTACGTGTTGCTTGTGTAAGCCCTTATCTCGGTTTCCTTAAAATTTCAAGACTCTACCATAACCGGAAGTATCTTTCACCCCACCTCAAAACTGCTCCATCGTGCATTGCAGTGAAACCTCCCCTAAAACATTTCATTTTTTTTCGATTTCGAGCAGATTCACCGACCACTTCCGGTCGAATCTAGCCCTTTAGACTTCAATATCATCTCTAACATCCCTTCAATTCCATACCCTTAAAATCCCATATTCCCATCGTAACCGGAAGCACCCTTAAAACCCCCTCAAAACTGCCTCATCGTGAATTACACTCAAAAACACTTCTACATTATTGCCTGATGAATATTACAGGTCATATTACAAACACGTGATGCAGACCACTGAGCAAATATTTACACCACAACAAACTAACGAGATTTTATTTAAGACAGCAGTAGGTGGTACAGTTCCATCGAGCATCGAGAAAAATCTTTCCAAACATGTTTATTAAGCAATTAGAAAGATGTGTTTTTCGAGAGAGGGAAAGAGAGAGCGAAAGAGAGAGAAGCAATTTTTATGCCAACGCGACGAATGCTAATTTCATATTTAATATTCTTTTTTATTTGTTTAACGAACGATCGATATTATTAATTGTGATGAAAGTATGTTTACCGCGAGAATTAATTAAATGAATCCAGCTTTGGCTTCTCTTCATCATCTTAGGGACTAATTCTCTTCTTCATTGCACTTTACTATAAATTCTTGCGGTTCAATTGTCCTGGTTCGGCCATTATCCGCAGCGAGATGCCTTTAGCAGTAAATTACATTTCCTCTTTTTTTTTCTCCTTATCCCCCCTCTACACTTCTTTTTATGGCAATTCCCATTATATCTCGAAAGTAAATTTATTAATCGACGACCTTAACCAATTATTATAGGTAAAAAAAAAATTTTTAAGGAAAAAAATTTTTTTTTTTAATATTTAAAAAGAGAAAAAAAATTTAATGGTGGCTACAAATGATGATTGTGTTGGGTTTTGTGTAAATGTAAGTCATCTCATTAGGTTTTATACAAGAAGAAATCTTCTTTACTTTATCTGGGGATTACTTTAAGAGAGAGTGGATGGAAAAAATAATAAAGGAATTTACGAGGAAAAAATTTGCATTTCTCGTTTAAGTGCTTTGGCGTTGTTGTTTTTTCGGTGAAATAAGTAAGTTCTTGTTTACTCGATATTACTCGAGTTTATCATTTATCTTTTTGTTTTTTTTGTTTGTTTGTTATTGTTATTTTATGGAAAAAGAATTGGAAAGGTAATTTAGAATCGCTGCACTGTAGTGTATGTTGCTGCCACCTACGTACTCATTTATTGCTGTCTCCCGGACATTTTTGCGGGGATAAAGTGGTATTGGCAGATGGATGTCAGTCTTAATAAAGTCCGGTCGTTGCGATATTATAACGGACGGAGCTTAGTATCAGGTTTCTGTATTTATTACGAAAATGGTGAGGGGAAACATGTTTGACGTGGAGTTCTTCGATAAACACTGTGTTGGAAGAGATAACGGGTTTCAGTAGTCCGCTACGCTATCGGTAACTGCTGAACCTAGTTCTATTTCCTCAAAACGGTCAAGTTTGGTCATTTTCCCGGTCATCTTTGAGGTGAAAGTTATTTTCCGCAAGAATTTTTATTTTATGACTTATTTATTTATGTTAATTGTCAATTTTCTTAATATTTTTGATATTTTTTCTATTATTGAAAGAAATAATATTAAAACGCGTTTTTAAAGCAAAACGAGAAGAGTAGTGCGGTAAAAACGAGTTTTAGTAGTCTATTGAGAGCGACGCAGAGCATAAACGCGAATATTATCAACCAGTAACAAAACGCGTTTTTGGGGTGATTTTGAGACTGTGAAAACGATTTTTGCATGAAAATACTAGAAATTCCCAAACATTTCACCGTTATTTCCAAAAAACAGCGTTTTAGCGCTACAAAAACGTGTTTCTCGTGTCAGAAAATGTGAGAAAAGTCGCTAGATGGCACTTATTTTAACGTAAATGGATCAATCTCCCTTTAAAACCCACTTCCGGTCCATATTCGGTCTCAAACTCACAAGAAGACACTCACCTCAACCATCCAGAGCCCCATCAAAACCGGAAATGCTCGTTAAATCACTCTAAAATTAGTTTCCTAAAATCGTTAGGGATTAAAAACCGTTAGGGGCAATAAAAAAAAAACTTCAAATAAAAAAAAAATAGAAATTGGCATGAAAAAGAAAGAGAATCGTTATAAAATTACGATTTCCATCTTTGATGAGTGTCTCGTAGGCATAAAGAGCAGTTTTACAGTGTGTAAAAACCCCCTTGAGATCTCGGTACACATGATTAACTTGAGTCGTGAATTCATCTCGCAAAAATGATGATCAATAATTACTATTTTATGAGAACCAAAAGAAAAAAAAAATTCTTTTATTACATTTATCTTTAACGTCCTCAAACACTAAGTATAGATTTGTGCTGCCGGCATTGCACGTCACACATTTCCTATATGCACACACAAAAAAGAAAAATCCCAGGTCAAATAAAACGAGTTTTTTTTCTTTCTTCACCTTATTCTTATTTTATTTTTTTCCCTTCTTAAGTCACGCACCATAAACAGACTCCTTGTTTGCTTCAAAGACGCGAGTCGGATGAAGGTTGCTATGCAAGACTCGGTGAAAAGGGGGCTCACGACTGGATGCGAGCGAGCGAAGGTGTGCAACCGTGTGGTCCGGGAGTCATTTATTGACAAAAATGAAGCCTGCATTGCATCCATTTAGAAGGTGCGTGCAGTTTGCTGGAGGAAATTCCACGAATGGGCGCGATGAATCATACGCGCAATCATTCTGGCGCACGAGAATGAAAAGGAGAATGTGTCTCTCTCTGTGTGTGGGAGGGGATAAAATGTAAATGTTTGTGTTGTCTTAGTTTTGTTGATATTTTTGTATAATTGATTGTGGTTTTGGGTTTTGAGTTCAAGTGTTTCGTCTCGTTTATGCGATTAGTGTCAAAATGTGGTTAATTTATGTTGGTATATTGGACGGTCTTCGGTAGATGGAATTATTCCATTTCACCACTTGATATACATTTAATTTCGTGCAATCGATGGTCAGGTCGTTAAGCAGTAATGTTAATTGCTGTTTTCCGTCAGTCAATATTAGGAAGGAGTCTTTAAGGAGGATAAGACAAAAACGGGCAAGATGTTACAAAAATTATCAAAAAACAAACAGAAAGAGCAAATTCTTCAATTAAAACTCGTTTTAAGCGGCAAGACGAGCAGTACAAATGCGTTTTAGTGATATGGTGTATTCATTGACGGAGCATAAACGCGTTTTCAGTGCCTGTCTCGTTTTGAATCCCACGAAACGAAAACGATCGTTTTCTTGTCACGCATCAAACTGACTAAGTTTTTTAAAACAAGTCTTTACACGATGCTTAAGAGTCGTTTATAGACAGAAAATATCGTTTTAAATGTTGTGTAAGACGTAAAAATCTCTGCAGCAAGTTTTAACTCCCATCTTCAGTACAATTGGTCTCAGTACCGCTTGGTAGCCTTCCATCATGTCTTAAATTTCATCGTCGAGTGACAAAACGCGTTTTGGGATAAACAAACTTATTTTTGATCCATTCATGAACGATTATAGATCCAATTTCAAAATTAGTCGTCCTAAGAGTCGTTTACACATGACAAATATCATCTTAAATGTTATTTAAGACAAAAACGACCTCTGCAGCTCGTTTTAACTCCTGAAATCATGCCTCAGCACACCTTGAAGCCACCATCTCGTCTTAAATTTCACCCTTAAGTTCCAAAACGCGTTTTAGGATGAACAAAACTCGTTTTTGATTCATTCGTAAACGATTCTCTTTCAAAATTCCTAAATTATTAAGAAGTAACTCTGCAGGAAACGAGATTAAAGCATCGACACGCGGCACGGTTTTCTCCGATTGTTTATTAAACACAATTTTCTACCTTTATATTAAATTAGAAATATTGCAGCTGCTTTACTGCGCAGTTTATTATTCGATAATGAACAACTAAGCTCGTAGACTTTATCCCTTTTCTACTCTTGACGTTTTATATATCTGTTACGGGCTGCAAATATTCAATTTACGCTCTCGACATCAACATTGTGTTTGCGCACGTAGAAAATATGTAAATATAAATTGGAATGGCTTCGTCCCATTTGTCCCCAGATTATGTGCTGCGAGAACAGGCCGTGCAGTACAGCTTTGGCAAAGTGTCGAGCTGAAGGGATGCTCTTTACTTGTCATTCGAGTCTTAGGCAAAACGAGAGAGGTTATATTTTTTTTTTCCTCTTTTTTTTTTCCTCTTGTATGCCACCTCCTGCTGGGCGTCGAGCTATGCTCGTGATCTAGTGGTGTCGTTCACCAAGGTTGATAGTGGAAAATAAAAAAGTAATAGGCTATAAAATGTAAAGCTTGATGCTGGAAGCAGCGTGGGGAGGGGACATGTGGCGGAGAGGAGAAGCAACCAGAAACTTTCAACTTTTCTTCTTCTTTCTTGATGTTTTTTTTCTTCTTGCTCAATCTTCGATGTTGTGTTGAAAGGAGAAGTTAAGAAATGGTTTTTCGAGTTTTTTTTTCTTCTATTTCTCGACGAGTAAAAATTACATTGGGTCCAGAGAAGGTAATGAAAAATCGCATAAAACTGAAGCAGAAATGTGTAAATTATTTAAATAAATTGTGGGTGAATATAACACACCTGAGGAATGTGGGCAATTATTTCCGTCGGTGCAAAAGGTGATGTCGCAAGGTACTATAGTGACATGTGTGATAACTTTTGGCATCGGCAGCATAGTGAGTGATTATTTTTTTATGCTAAATAAAATCTTACGATTTGTATAGAATTATTTCTCCGGCGCAAATAGGGCTTACGTTTGCGCAAAAGTATCATGCTGCTCATAAGTATCGCGCTTATGCTTGCACATAAGTATGATAGGCATCAATTTGACTTTGTATTGATGAGAGTTCAGCCCTAAATGAATTTGGAACATTCCCATTGACGCAACCCTTTTTCTCAACTTGGTATGAATCAGCAATCACATTTTTTGGCCATGGCCATATTATGGAGATTCTGCTAGCCATACAACAACAACAATGGCCACTAGCATGAGGACGTTAGCACAAAGTGTGACGAGCTGCTGTTATCACAATTTGTGCTATAACACCCTCATGCAGACAGCTCAAATAGTTCAAGTGTTTCGCCAGACGTCCCGTTACTGTTGCCGTTGTATCGCTAGCAGAACCTCCCAATCAAGAGGTTTTCTGCCTGAATTTATGAGGCATCAAAGTGGTATACAGAAAGATTTGAGAGAAGAGCTGTGTAGTATGAAATCATCACAATTTGTGCTAACACCCTCATGCTGCCAGCACAAATAGTAAAATTGTTTCACCAAACATTTTGTTGCCTTTTCCATTGTACTGCTATCAGAACTTCCCTATTGAGAGGTTTTCTGGAAGAATTTATGAGGCATCAAAGTGGTATACAGAAAGATTTGAGAGAGAGACTACGTTTTATTAGCACAATGTTAGTGTTAATTAATTTCCCAAAGTTTTGACTTCAAAGATACATTACTCGTAAAAAGATTTCCAACTTTTTCTTGACTTTTAGAAATAAAAACAAAGTTTGTCGAATCCTATATTGTATATATCGGGTGCGTGTAATGGATAGAAAGGTCTAATTTTGGTTTCTTTATATTAAATTTTATAGACACTTTGAAAGGAAGTGTTAAAACATTTGCCGCCGACCGGTTTTATAGGCAGCGGTCGTTTATCGACGTGTTTGGTTATTGGTCTACCGTCTGTGTCCTGAGTGCGTATATACTGCGTGCGGTCTGGTTGACCGGATGCAGTAGTAAACACGTTTCTTTCTACACGAGGGGGTCATAAGGAAACCATTATGCAGGAAGGGCGTTAAAGGGTTTGCTTGTAGCCAGTTGATGCCGCTGCTTTGCTGCTCTCTTAGTTGGAAATTGGATAGAGGAAATCCATTAAATGTGCTTGGCCTCCCACACAAGAAATATATGAATTTAAAAAGTCTAGTCGAGTCGCGGAGTTGGTGGGGGTTTATGGTTGAATAAAGGTCGTATTTGACAAGTAATTTGGCAAAGGCTTCACGCCCATCATTTCGATGTCACACGCTATTTTCCTCGTCGTTATAATAAAAGAGGGGAATTTGCTATATGTTATCGATTTTCTCCGATGTTAATTGAGATTATTGCAGGCAAGTTTAACCCATTGCCGCCGCCGTTGCTGGTGAAAGATGTAGTGGAAAATATGAAATTACACGGTTTAATTGTATTCGATGGACTACTTTTGGTCACGTGTAATTGGTGTCGAATGCGTGGAAAAGTGGAAAACGAGTCGCAGCTTTAAACGGCTTTTGAAGTTCGCTCTTTAAGGCAATTTTCAGGAGGGCAAGAGGGCACTTCCGGTCGGGTTGGGGATTTGGAATTTTTCTGAGCTTCTCACTGCATGCGCAGAGCTTCGTGTCGTTGAATTTTTAAAACTCAGCGACTCGTTTCGACCGGAAGTGCGTTTTTTAACCTCTAAGAAATGTGCGGTTTTTGGAAAGTTAGGCTTTTCTTTCTTCATGTAATTTCGAGTGCACTCAAAGGGCACTTCCGGTCGAGTTGGCAACTCCAATTTTCTAAATTTACCTTTCCTACAACACACCTAGACATGAAGTACACTTGAATTCAATATTCAGAATTAAACCGGAAGTGCCAATTTTAGTCACTCCGTATCCGAAGACGGAGAATATTGGAAATTGTTTATATTCGAATTTTAATGTGTGATAAGATTGTTGCATACAGTATGTGATGAAATGTCATACAAACATCCATCTCACCATCCGTACCCCATACAGAGCCCCCCAGCTGTACACATTGTAGTATGCAAATTCGTTACGGAGTACTAAATAACTTACTGTAGTGTTCCGGCTTCTGTATCATTTTTAGGATTGCCAATACAGTTCATTGTTAATTTAACTCTTTGTATTTATTGCTGTTATTATTATTGAGCCTTTTCCTTTGTTTATTTGTTGTAACTGTTGAACAGAAAGGCTAGGGGTACAGTTGTAATAAATTTATCGTGAACAGTTTTAAGGATTGCCATTAGAGTTCATTGTTAATTAAGTCTTTATATTTCTTACTGTTGTTATTAAGCCTTTTCCTTTGTTCATTTGTTTTAACTGTTAAACAAAGAGGGTCAACGTCCCCAATCCCACCACTAGTGCTCTTTCATCACTTTCCGCAATCCAAAAAATCAGCATATTGCCCACAACGCCCGCCACCAATGAAAATCATAAAGAGAAACTCTGCTTTCCATCGTCTGCTGACGTCTAGACTCTAGAAACACGATGCATAATCTTCGGGTTAGTCCACACTCCACACAGCCACCAACCAACACACCCACTGGTGCGGACTATGGGGTTATTGCCTCTTGGTGCAAAAGACGCACAAAGGCACTACAAAATTTCTTTACTCAGTCAGAGTCGAGACTTTTGCACTGTTTATTTAAAAGGAGAGTCATTTAGTCGAATAACTCTTAATCATAGCAAAAGGAAATTATGAAAATCCTGACGCGAGCAATAAATTCCCCACCAACTGCACAAAATGCACTAAAATTTCCTTTTCCTTTGACATCGGAATTAATCAACTTTAAGTAGAAATATTGTTGATTTGCTTTAGAAAATTTGCCTTTCTTCTTTTCCCCTTTTCGTATTGATGAAGTAAAGTGTGGTTATTTTTCATGAGGTTTCCACTTTGCTAGATGAGTCTGTAAGACTCGCACAAAGGTCGAATACATACATCATGTCAAATTCACAATAACCGTTGTTAGAAGGTGTGGGCAGCAGGTGGAAACTGCTTTAATGGCTTTTATTTTTTTTTCTTTTCCCCTTTTTCTTTTTTCTTTTTGTATGTATAGTTTGGTTTTTGAAAAGTGGAAAGGAAGTAAGTCGTAAACCACACCCCACATTTGACTAACAAGTATTATAAAGTTCATATTTGATGTGAAAATGATGAAGATGGGATTTAATATTTACCCCGTTTTCGCTTTGTAATAAATCACTCGCATTTGTGTTTCTATACATCTTTCATGTTGACAGTTTCAATAAGTTTTTATCAATGGTTTTTTCCACTTTTTTGATGGAGGAGAAGAAAATTGAAGGATGTATGGTAAAGATTGGATTGCGGATTTTTTTTTTCATATTTTAAAAAGAAATTAAAAGATGGGTTTTGATGAATGAGAAATTATAATTTGTGGAAGGCTTCACTTCAACATCTTCGACCGCGTATAATACATATATACATATAAATAAACGAATGTGAAATAGAACAAGCAGAGTTGCATTACATATTACAACAACAATCTGCAACAATGGCTGATAGATGTTATACAAAAACTTACAGTAGCAGGGATCAACGGAGCCACGAGCGAGGAAATTTACATAAGCGCGTGATAAGAAGCAAACAATAAGATCTCCAAAATTAATTGTAAGTATCTATTGTAATTTGTATTAGTAGCGGTTCATTTATTCAATTATTACATCTAAGTTTCTGTAGTTTTTGAGTTACTTATGAATTACCGTAGTTTTTGAGTTACATATGAGTTACCGTAGTTTTTGAGTTACTTATGAGTTACCGTAGTTTTTGAATTACTTATGAGTTACTGTAGTTTTTGTGTATGATGTCACAACTGTGTAAGGTGTCATGGAGTAAGGTTGAATAAACCTAGTCTGATTCACCCAACCTAGCCTGGTCTGGCCTAACCATTTGTTAAGAAATTTAGGTATCTTAAACGCACAATAAAAATGGGACAAAAAAATTAAAAGGCCTTTTGAAAATACTACCGTACTGGTGACGCATATTAGGTAATGCGGCTGTAAAGGTTCATACGCAGACCTCTCCTTCAGCATCCAATTAAACCAAACCTAACTGTAAGTAACATTATTGAGTTTAAGGGACCAGATCGTGATACGTACATGTAAAGAAAACAACTGCACAACATGCTGAGTCTCTGCACGCTCCCACTCGTTTGACCAGTTTGAAACAGAATCAACACACTAATTCGCCACAAATGTTGTTAAATATCAGTTAGGGTATGTATCTATTACACGCATGCGTGAACACTCCGCGTGCTTTATAAATTTCAACACTTGTGTACAAGGGGCAAGATGTGCTGCTTGTTTGGAAATGACAAATTCTAGGGCTAATGCGAGAGTGCAGATGTTTCGGAGATGTGAGGAAGGCAAAGCGAGATCAGTAATGATGATGTGCGGCTAGCAAGGGATCAGTGCGGTTGATGCTCGTTTATATTATCGGATGAATGAATGTGAAAAATTATTTCCTCCCTTATCTTTCAAAGCCACGTTGGATAACTATTGACTCGAAATTTTCCATTTATTTCGAGAAACCAAACCGAGAAATGCACTGATAACCTGTACTTAATTTAGTCGATAATTTCAATTATCTCGATGCAATGAATGGAAAATTTTTTTCTTTTTTTCAAAAACATCCTCATACTACTACCTAAAATGCTAAATTAGATTTTAATTTCAAAATTGTTCGGTTTGCCATGCAACCGTCTTTTTTTTCTCTTTTCTCCTTTTTAATTATTTTTTTTTTATCTCGCGACTCCTCCTCTTGATGTCGGACGGAAATGTTTGCTGTTCATTTGTGTGTAATAACAGAGTAGAACCGGAAAGAAAAATGTAAAGGACATGGAAAATAATTTGAGCTTACGCTCACGGCTTGTCAATCAGTTGCATGTAAATGAAAATTCGCCTTTTATTTTCAAAAGTCACGAACGAGCATTGTAATATTAGTAAAGGGGCTTTGGTTGGCGGTAATTACCCACGTAATTATAGCGCTTTTAATCTGACATCATGGCAAAGTCATGGACAGGTCTGGTTTTAGCAGTCGGTGCAATTTGTCACGAGCTTCTCTCTATCTCTTATCTCACTATATAGTACCTAAGCCCTGTGCACTCATCCGTACTGCATTACTACAAGGCACTCACGATATTTTATACATTTCTATTTCACCCTCCCTCTCTTACTGTACATGAGGGGAAAAAAACGTTGATTTTATTTATTAGCTTTTCAATTTTATTTTTTTATTTTTTTTTATTTTTAGGATAGATCTGAGTTGAAAAGACAAATGTCATCATTCCTGCATGACAACGCCCATAGGCACATGTCACCGACTTCACTTGGTACTTGAGAACACTTGGCAAAGATTCGTTTTGGACTGTGGATTTTTTTTTCTTTTATTTCAGCTGTCTGTCTGTCGATAGGAAAATTTTGTCAACACAAGGCTTTGTCAGCAAATGTCGTCTCCACCCCTAATCACTGTTGAAGGGTGATGTATATCGTATGAGTTTCGATTCGCGCTGCAGTTACCCGGTAGGTGTAACACCTAGTTTTTGGTGTGGAGAATTTGAATGGTGAATCGGTTAAGTCTCTTAAATGTGTGTTTCAATCGATTGAAATTGTGCCAAAATGAGAAAAATGGTAATGTGTATTCGACCGGAAGTGGCGAAAATGTGTCAAAAGGTCACTCAATGTTAGAGGTGACTTAAGGCATTTATGAATGTGAAGAATAAAGCTGCAGTAGATGGAGAAATAATGAAGTAGAGGTTATAAGTAAAGTAGAGAATTTTACATGTTGCGATACTTCAATTCGTGGAATCATCTAATCATGACATTCCTGAGTCGTGGTTTAAAATTTTGTGGTTCAAATTGCTGCGGTTACAATGAACTTACACAACGTAAACTAGTTATTGCAACATGATCACAACGTGTATTGCGTACTCCTTTTATGATTCTGCCCCTTGTAGCCTTCATTGCATCTTCCAAAGCCGCCCCTTGTAGCAGGCATTGCCTGTATTGCCTTAACGTTAAGCGGGTTGACGTTATAACCGATGCCGTTATAAGTGGCTTCGATTGTATCGTTAAACCGTAATTAACGTTTGAAAGAGAGAAAAAAGTACGTCGGAGACCAGGGACATTTTGACAAGAAGTAAATCTCCGATCTTGTTGATGGGGGTAGTTATTCGGTTCCTGCTGGTTTCGGGGTCCAATATATTCAGCCTGCTGGAGCGAAATGGTTGTTTTATATGAAGCAGCAGGATTATGACAGTATCTTCAGCTTGAATCGTATATGACAATTGCCTCCCATTTCGGTCCAGTGACCACAGAGGCAAGTGGGAGTTGAGATTTCGCACAGCTCGCGTGGATTAAACGGATGTTGGGTCACGAGAGATCTCTGCCCATCGATTTTTGAGGTTGACAATCCCTACTCGCTGCTCCTGGGTCTCTGATCTCGGACTAAGAAGCTTCGCCTGCAATCCTCGCCTTGTCAACATTTGCTTTTTACACACCTTTAGATGAGCACTCGCTCAATACAAATAATAACCCGGTCGGAAAAGACGCGACCATTCTTTCCTCTCATTTTTTCAGGGGTAAATTACAGCGAACTGCGTTGATTATTGCGTGTGTGCTGAATTTGGCTTTAATTAAATTAAAAAGCTTTAGTTACTTAATTAAACAATAAATCTGCGTGTTTGTGTGCACTGTAGAGACGTAATTTAATTTTATAAAGTCATTTGTGTATTCGGTTTAACCCAATTGCACTACGGGGATCTTCAAGTCACGTGTCGTGATCGAAATTCGAGTATTCGTGGTGCGCGAAATTGAAACGAAACGTGCCTCGCCGGTCAAGTGAAGTACAACTCCTGGTTAAAATTCAACCATCATTTCACTATCTAGTTTGTGTGGTCAGTTCGATGATTAAATCACTTATTCATGCAAAACGACTCGTTTTGACTAATGTGCAAAACAGAGTGATACATTAATACGGGTAAAAGTCTCGTCGATTTATCATCCGCTGGTTAAACTCGTATAAGCCGCTCCCAACTGCAAAGATGGGAACATTAAGCGATAAATCAATTTAACGCTGAATTGGCAACCCACAATAAATAATTGGCTGCGTCGAAAAAAGGGGAAAAATATAATTAACAAGCGTTCTTTATAGCAGCAGGACGCAAAACAGCAATATAATTTGTCCGACTTGTTTTTTTTTTCTTCTATGTCTTGTTGTATAACCTCACGTCTTTGGTTTCGTCTTTGTGTCTATACGGACGAGCGTACCATTCGTAGAAGACGGGGTTCGGTGGAGAGAGAAATATGGGGAAATCGACCTACGAGTCAGTCGGCAATCCATCAGCGTGAAAACAATTGTAGAAAGAAAGTGGACTGCAGAAATAACCCTCTTGTCACTTGCAATGATATTTTGCGTGCCTGACACTTCGACAGATAATTAATCATAAAAAAAACTCTTTTCTTCTTCTTGGCTGCTCCTTTAAGCTCGGTAGCAGCGAGTCCCTAACCTCGAGGACGGGTGGAAAAAGAATGGTAATTTTTCTTGATGTCACTCGTACGAATTCCGTGGCTATGTAGCAAGATGTACGAGCTGGGAAAAAATATTGCTTATCCCTCCCTCCCTCCCTACACTCCCCTGGCCCCCTGTGTTCGACTCGTGACTCGACAGAACCTATAGGGTGGACGTGGGCGAGTTTATCAATTTTTATTCATGCATTTCTTTTTTTATTCCTCGACTCAAATTGAAGATTTGAATTTTTTTTCTCACTCTCTTGACAGGGTATATACGTTTTCTGATGGTGAGTGAAATGGAGGGAATTATTCTGTGGTAATACTGAGTGCTGGGGATTTTTTGAATTTTTGAATTTTGTCTGTGAATTTTTTTTTGATTTGTTTTTAATGTTTATGAAATCGTCAGTGAGTTTAATGTGGGGAATTAAGATGTTTCGTATGTATATTGTACGAGCATTTGCCGTGACCGAGCTAAATCCTACTGGACTTGCAAATCGTTGTTTGAAGATGATGATTTTTAGGTGGGCTTAAATGCGGTGCATAAAAGCCGTTTAGAGTTTTCTCAAATTTCGAGCGATTTTAAATGCCATTTCCATTACGCTTCGGGAATTTGAAACTTTAGGAGCA
>JAQFZO010000131.1:0-38005 GCA_034695885.1 Geophilus flavus
GGAGGTAATAAATTCATGGTGTTTACTAAATATGGTAATCATTCTTTCCAATTAAAAATAAAAAATTTCCAGCATTAATTTAGGATTTATGTCAATGACAAATGATCCAACATTGTATAATGTTGAAGTTGGACCTTCGAACAGTTCTGAATCTGTTTACAGCGTACATTCTGTCAGTGAAGATGAAACTTATTTTCATTGCAATGTGTAATGGCATGACGATTTGGTAAAAAAAAATTATCACGATTATTAATTATTTTTCATTTTAGTTATAAACATTTAAAAATTCCAATGAAAAAGGATTCTTGTCTGAACAGTTCCAATCGCAGAGAAATTGTTTATAGAGATTATAAACAACCAAATGATATGAAATCAGTTTTAACTCTGCTTGGTGACTCTTCTGATCAAGAATATCCGGTTTTCCGTGATGGGAAGGCACCTGACGAAGCTGCAACGATTCTTACAGGTATAAGGTTTATACACACCGTAAATTCTCTAATTGTGCGCGAGTCTCTATTTGATCATGAGGGGAATTCGATTTTGGTAATTAGTGCGCGGGTCTCTATTATAACGCGGGGCGTTATAACTTATAATAGAGACCCCCACATAAGAGTGGCTGCTGAGTAATTCGGGACTTTTCCTAAACTGCAACTCGGCATTGCACATCGCAAATTCGATGTCATATTTAATCTGCAAGTTTTTGAATTCACGAGAGAAATATCTAGAGAATCTGTAGTTAAAAAATTTTGGAATCACACTTCTACGATTCGGGGATACAAATGACAATGTTTGGAACTCGAATATGCCGTACAATTATAATCCACATTGGGAAAAATGAATTTGACTTCCTGGAGCAGGAGCCAAAGTTGTGAATGCAGAATTGGAAAATGACTAGATAGAATTTAATTTTTTGTTGTGATCGATTAATACGCGAGTCTCTAATAAAGCGCGAGGGAAACCTAATTATGCAAATAGTGCTAGGATGCACTTATTAGAGAATTTACAGTACTTATTTAAAAATAATTGTGGGAAATAATACTACTCCATACATTTTGCAGGTGTATTTGACTTTACACAACAAACTTGGTCAATGTACAACGAAAACCCTGCCGAAACTGAGCACCCGTTGTGTAAATTATCCTGGAAGAGTTTATGAATTTTTAAAAAAATGTAACTAATATACGTACATTAAGCGTAATTTACAAATGTTTATGCTACTTGATTTAAATTTTGAAAGCTGCCTTTAAATGTTTTAAAAGCATGGGCTCAAAGTCCTTTGGATTCGTTTCGTGTTTCTGAAAAACTTTGATAATTTCCTCCTCAATTTCAGCGCTCACAGTCTTCTTCGAAACACACACCCACACTTTGGGTGATAACTTTTCTGGTAATTCGGCTAAAGAAATAATGTTCATTTTTTGGCGTTTTTGCTTTTGGTCAGTTTGAATAACCAAGGGGAAAATTGTTTCAGCTTGTCGAGTCGAATTATTGTGATTAAGGTCGTTCTGATTGGCTATTTCTTGGGATGAGGATTGAATTTCAGGTGACGTTTTACCCTGCGAATTTTCTATTACTTCGTCTTCAATTTCCATTGACGCCTTCACTATTTTTTGTTGGGGCGAGGTTGGAATTTCAGGTGAAGTTTTACCTCGGGAATTTTCGATTATTTCGTCTTCAATTTCCTGTTGTTGGGGTGAGGATCGAATTTCATGGCGAGTGCGAGTGTCAACCTGCGAATTTTCAATTATTTCGTCTTCGATTTCCATTGACACGTTCACAATATTTTCTTTATCGACTGAAACATTCGTCTCGACAATTGGTTCTGTCTCAACAACTGCAATCACGGGGGCGTCGACCGAATTAATTTTTAACACATTGTTATTTTCTTGTTCTTCATCACTAGAAGCGTCCATTTCGGTTTCAGATTCAATTATAAGTCTGTATAATTTTCCACTTTCATCACGAATGTGCTTCAATTCACGTAATTCTTGTATTTTAGACGTTTCTAGAACAACTTCTGGATTTAATACGGAAAGAAGCAATTCACTACTTCTGTTTGATATTTGTTCGCACTCTTTATCGTATGAAACAGAATCAGTCCGGTGATGTTTACGACTTCTGTCTTCAGTAGGTGATTCTGACTCGGGGCTACGCGGTCTTTTCTGCAAATTTGCATTTCGGCTCACGTCATTCATTTCAGGCATTAATGATCTGTTGACACCGTTAAAGCGATGAGGTGCAGATGCGGACATCCATGATGATTCGTTATTTGAATTACAGTTGAGTTTTTCCGTACCCTCTTGAATCGATTCAATAATTGTCTCATTTGAATTTGTAACGTTTGTTTTAAGAATGCAACTAATATCCTTGTTTAGTAATTGCAAATTTGCAGCAGTTTCACAGGGCCCATTTTGAACTTGTGGCGTACTTGTTGTTGGTAAATTAAATTCTGTGTTTATTTTTTCGGGAGTGTTCAGAAGCGTCAAATCACTAGGTGGTATTGATGCTTGAATTTTGCTTAGTATTGGTTCTGGTAATAAACGTGGTGAGATGTCGTCTTGAGAATGGTTCTTGGAACATGAAGCTATCGGTTGTTCTAAACAAAGAATAAAATTTAAAATAATAAATTAATAAATAAAGATTAATAATGCAAAGACACATTACCTTGATGTGATTCTCTGTTATCACCATTTTCTGTCACACTTGCACCTAATTTATGGTTAAGTAAAATATCTTTCCAGTCTTGTTTTTGGTCATCAGGTACACTGATGAATAAAAATAAAGAGTTGTAATTATAAAAAAAAAATTAATATACCTGCATTTGCTCGTATGAGAAAATAAAAATACGAGACGTATTTTTTTTACGAGAAATAAATAAATTTCTCTTTGTTCCTTGTCGTAAATTCCAGTCTCATATTTTTATTTTCTCATACGAGGAAAGGCAGTTTCAATTATATAGAATAAAAATATTTAATACAATGGTTCTACTCCTAGTTTTCCCTTCATTAACTCAATGATACAAGGCAGCCATTCAGGCCATTTTAACCTAAAAAAGAAAATAAATAAAAAACTGCATCAGTGCAGAAACACAACACTCATCCAAAATAATGGAATAAAACTAACCATTTCATTCGTTTATTAATAACATCTCGAGCATATTCATCAAAATCTAGCAGAACGTAATCGTCTGATTCAATTACAAAATTTGCATCCTAAAAAAAAAAAAACAATTGTTAAGTGCCTAGAAAAATCAACGAATTAAAAAATACTTACTATTAAAAGCAGCCTGTAACTGTTAATTAAAATAAAATAACCCGTCCAGTTAAGCTGCTCATTACTGAAATCAGAGAAATACACATTAATAATTTGATCGGTTTAAAACTTCGAATTACTTACTAGTACGCATTCAAATTATCAGTAATGTTAATCGACGTTTTAAACGCCATTTTAGTGCGTCCATCACTAATGCAAAATACATATCTATTGCCTGAACGTACGCAGTCATCCTGGGAATATTTGAAAAACACATAAAATTAAAGTATGGATTAAAAGTAGAAATTAAAACATACGATAAAAACACAAAATTGCGGTTCGTTTATTTCTGCTTCCAATGTATTGTCTTCGATACATTTCTTTACACGTGCAGCAATCCATGGCTTGTCAAATACAGCATTAAAATAATCGACGTTGTTTGAAACAATAGAAAGGTTAATGTCAGGGCTCTGATTTCTTTCGGTTATATTAACAAAATATTTCTTTGACACGGTAATTTCTTTTTGACTGCAAATTGGTGAAGGCAACATGTTGCCCGACATCTAAAAAAGACGAAAAATAAGATAAATAACGAATATTAAGCAAGTATAATTAAACGACACGCACTATAAACAAACCATTAATTTAAATTCGGCGTTAACAACTACAAGTGCAAAGTGAGCGGGAAAGGACTGGATTTTCGGATTTTAGCATAGCATGTGTAAAAAACCCGGAAAACGAAATAAAGTCTATTACCGTCACCTCAGGTTTTCTCTTTCACCATGATTGGTACATTGCAAAAACAGAAATTTTTCATTGGTCTAGAGTTCTCACTTTCACAATAAACCAATCACCGTGCAGAAGAATACCTGCGGAGATTGACTCGGATGAGACCGATCGAAACGACCGGTTCGGCCGATCACAATCAGTCACTGAAGGCCTTTAGATTTGTAATATTGTGATTCAATCGATTAATTTACATGACTTATAAAATTATTTTTAGTAATTTAGTTTTTTTTCTCTCTGCAGTGTATTTAAGCTAATTAAAATTAGTCTAAATAAAAATTTTCCTGAAGGTCAAACCCTCTTTTCACCGTAGGCCTTGGGAGATGAACCGCAAAATGGCTGGCATTGCGGGTCGACTATGGAAGCCACAGTTGCTAAAATTGTCCAATGGCAAATGTGTGCAGAAGGTATATTTCCTGCAGTTTTTTCGGTTCCAAATTACGATTAAAATGTCTTAACCGCTTGCATTGTGAACCTCGTTTATCGTCCGGGTGCTTTTCGTTAAGCCTAAATCAGCACCATTTCTGTTCCAAGACTCGAAGTTGTTCATCACCCTCTAAATTTACTTTAAAATATTTAAACTTAGAATACATGAAAAAAAAATAAATATATATTTTATATTTTCTTCTTATTTTCATAGGCATATATCGGCACAGGAACATCAGCACCAAGCAGAAATTCGGTAATTGGCATTGTATTTTTAGCATTCACATCTCATTTATAACTATTTTATTATTTATCACAGTATTACTTAGCGCTCGGAGGAATTTGTACAGCCGGTTTAATCGGAACTGCTGTGTATAAAGTAGTTAAAGCTGAAGGCCTCGAACTTCATCCTCCCAACTATCCATGGAATCACAGTGGATACTTCAAATCTTTGGACCACGCTAGGTGATTTTTTATTTCACTCGATTCATTTCAGTATAATAACTCCTTACGTAATCCACAGTGTTCGCCGAGGGTATGAAGTATACAAGCAAGTTTGCGCCGCATGCCACAGCTTAAAGTTCGTCCGCTACAGGGAGTTAGTCGGTGCAATTTTCACGGAAGATGAAGCGAAAGCCCAGGCTGAAGAGGTTTTATGATTAATTATTGAATTTTTTTAAGGAAAAACTCACTCAAATTTAAATTATGAATAGATCGAAGTGTTGGATGGGCCCGACGAGAACGGAGAGATGTTCCAGAGACCAGGGAAACTGTCTGACAAGTTTCCAAGTCCATATCCAAACGAAGAGGCGGCGAGATCCGCCAATAACGGAGCTATGCCACCCGACCTTTCTTATATCGTGTTGGCGAGACACGGGGAAGAAGTATGGTGTATATCGTAAATCCTCTAATAGTGCACCCGCGCCCTAAGTGCAGAATTAAAATTTTCCCTGCGCATCATTAGAGACCCGGTATTAATCGATCACCACAAAAATTAAATTCCATCCAGTGATTTTCCAATTATGTACTCATAACTTAGGCTCCTTCTCCAGGAAGTCAGATTCATTTTTCCCAATGTGGATTATAATTTTTACGCCAGATTCGAGTTGCAAACATTGTCGTTTGCATCCCCCAATCGACAAGTGCGATTCCAAAATTTTTTAACTGCAACTTCTCCAGATTTTTCTCTCGTGAATTCAAAAACTTGCAGATTAAATATATCGAATTTGTGATGCGTTTAGAGAAAGTCCCGAATTCCCAGATGTCACTTTTATGTCAGGACCCATGCACTAATTACCAAAATTACTTCGTGGTTAAATAGAGACCCACGCACAATTAGAGGATTTACTGGAAAATTTTATTTAAAAAAAAAAAATGCATTTATTGATTTTGTTGAATATTGCTCGTAGGATTACATCTTCTCCATCTTAACCGGCTATTGTGATCCCCCAGCTGGCATAGAAACGCGAGAAGGACTTTATTACAATCCCTACTTCCTCGGCAGTTCGATCGGAATGGCGCAAGTATTATACAATGAAGTAATGGAATACTCAGACGGAACTCCTGCTACTGCCAGCCAAATGGCCAAAGACGTCTGCACATTTCTCAGATGGACTGCCGAGCCCAATTTTGATTGGCGCAAAAAGATGCTAATTAAGGTGAAAGTTGTTGAAATTAAAAACGAAATAATATAATTACTCACTCGATTTTTTTTTAGGTGTTAATGGTTGGTCCATTGCTCATATTCGCTTCGTGGTATTACAAACGTCATGTATGGTCAACTATGAAATCAAGAAAATTGGCCTTTAAACCTCCCCGTAAATTATAAGACTAACAGGACAGAGAAAAACTAATAATAAAAAAAATTAGGGAAAAAAAAGAATAACAAAAAATAGGGAAATGAAAAAAAAATTGGCAATTTTTTTTGTCCTCACACTGCCATTAATATTTTCCTCCCATTTGTTAGAAATTTGTTTTGCAGTGTGTGTAAAGCGAAGGATGTTATCAAAATTTGAGGTGGAATATTTTGTTTCTGTCGGGGAGGGTAGGTGTTAAGTTTTTAAGTAATTAGATCACTTGGTAGAATTGAGTAGATTGTAAATTGTAGTTACTAGATTAATAATTATTTTTTTTTGCTTGGAATGTGAATGTTTTTCATGATGATTAATGAAATACGTCTTCGCATTTCAGTCAGAATTGTACAAAGACATCCTTAAATCTCTTGTTGTCCTTGAGTCAATAAATAAGTTGAAAATTTCAACCCGAACCGTCTGTTTTAATCCAAAATTTCACATAATTTTTTTCTTTTTTACGCCAATTTTGTCGATTACGAAAACAAAATAGTTACGAATACGAATCCGAGTGGACGAAATGTCGACTGCAAGTATGATAAGACAAAAGCCGTCCTTCCTGCCGTGGGATTTCTTTTTTCCGGAAAAGTACAACCTCAGCTGTTTTTAATGGCAAATGCATTCCTTTTGGAAACGCCCCAATATTTGTGTGGGTAAGTGCACAGCCCTTGTTTACAGTAGAAACGTCTTGAACCGATTGATCCACCGATAGACCGGGCATAACAAAACTAAAAACAAAGAAAAGGAAAAAATAAAGAAATAAATATTGATTCGTAGAATTGTTTACATAGTTTTTGCATCGGTTTGTTAAATAAATAAATAAAACAAAAACATATAAATAAATAAATAAACTAACTACATGAAGCTCGGATACCAGCTCAATTGCAGAGTTCACTGGACCGAGTTAAAGATGCAACGTATGTTTGCTTTTCAAGGATTTTAGAGAAAGGAGACACGGACAAGTGAACTGGAATTAGCACGACGTACCAAACTGAGTCAACTCCGTAAAATAGTAATCACCTTCTAGATTTTCCACTCGTGTCTGACTTTTTGAACATCGATCGCATTGCCATTAGACGCTTCACTTCACTGTTTATCTCACAAAAATAATTCAAAACTTCAATCGGTTTGACGGTCTCCACTAAAGCTTGGTCGGGACTGTCGGGACAAGTCACTGTAAAGAGTAGACATATTAAGATTTGTAATAAATAAATAAATAAAAAACTATAAATTGTCTTTTTATTACGAGAGAGGAGATAAATTTCATCCTGTGGACTAAGTTCTTCTAAAGGCGGGGTTAGTGAAACGCCTTTATTTTGCTGCAGGATCAACTGCACCATACTATAGTGTATTCGACCAGTCACTTGACCTCCACGTAATTCCTCCATTGTGACCAAAACGTGATGGACATACTGCAGCATCCACCTGAAGTTAATAAATGAGAAAAAAGAAAATATGTTGTTAAATTATAAAATATAACCCGATAATGGAAAATATACATTTTGAGCCACGACACTGCTTTTGTGTAAAATTGCGATAAGGTGTTGATGACGCGCAGTTGTTTAGCTTCCTTGATCCATGATTGAATTTCTTCCACAAGAACCTCAGCCTCAACCACACCAATACCTCTTAATAATTTAGCAGTGTAGTCTTTAGAATACCTGAATAACAAAAAAGAACAAGAAAAGAAAGACATAAAATCGATTTTTTTTTAAAGAGGATAATAGACAAGCAATTGATTTTTTTACTGATGTTTCTGCATTTCTTCGGCACATTTCACCATAGTTTCGATCACTTCACCAATAGTTAATGAAATGAGAGGAGTCTAGTAATTAAAAGCATTATAAATTATGAATTTTTCATTTCTTTGATTAATCTTTCATTACCGTAGGGTAATAAGCTTTTCTATCTCGTGATTCCTGAGAGGACATTGAAGAGGCTTCTGACGAGGAGCTCACGGTGGATTTCATATCGATATCAGTGAAACCCGACAAGAAGGGTGAATTCTGATGCTCTAATGAGAGCGGTTCTTTCAGTTGACGTGGAGATGACGAGCGCTGCCTTTTTAGTCTTTGTACTACTCGTTTCTTTTTGACTTGCGGCGCGCAAAATTTGTGTCCTGCTTTATTGCATTTACTTTGGAACACTATCGCCGTCTTTGGTCTCGACCGCATTTCTTTCGACTTAACTGATGGCTGAGGTTTAGTCACCGTGTCATGTTTTCCATTAAAATTTAAGTTACCTCTGCCAGATAAGTATATTATTTTGGTAGCTTTCTCGCAAAGCCGTTTCGCGTGTTTCCCGTGGCAGGTAATGACAGTCAAAATCTTCCACAGGTCACCAGCTTCAGCGTGGAGTGCTTTTTGTTCTTCAGCGGAGAGCCATGAAATGTCAGCAGATTTGTCTTTAAGACCTAGCGGTACCATTTTTGCAAATATGACATCCAAACGACGCAAATCGTCTTTTTGTCGAAAATCTCCTTTGCGCACAAGCACGCACGTTTGGTATCCTTTGGTCTCAGTACCAGAAGATTTGTCAACAATCTGCAAAGCTTGCAGTTTATGGTCCTCTTCGATAGGCTGGAAAACAAATTAATTAATTAATAAATAAAAAAATTTTTCACAAAAGCTCGGTATAATCTTAAAATTAAACATTTTATAGTAAAATTATTTAAATGAGAATTGTTTTTCTTTTGTTTTTGTTTTAGTGGGTATTATATAAAGAGACACTATACACAACCTTTTCACTGCTAATGTGGTTTTCATTTTAATTCCTTTTTACTTATCTGGTGGAAACTTCCACCAACTTCAATCGAAGTCACTCTACCAACTTGCAAATGCTAATTCATTCACATGTGCGCTGATTCCCTACTCCATCGTAGTCTTTCCCTCCTCCCGTCTTGCTTTCAACTCGGAGCCATTAAGAGTAGGATGAGGGGCCATTAACTCGGTTGCGTTAACACGAGTAAAATTGATGTTCAATCTAAGCAGCCAACACTCCTTTTACCCCTTTTGATACTTAATGTCAATACAAAAAAAACACACAAGATAATGCGAAACAACAACACAGATTTTTAAAAAGTTAAATACTTTTAAAATATGTAATCCACTCGACTTTGCTCTGCATTTTATACAGGCTATTATTCTCGCAATTAACCTTAAAAATCATAATTTATAAAGTTAAGAAAAATTTATTTACTTTATCTAAAGATAAATTGCTCCAAGTTCTCCACGCTTGCCACGCTTCATCTTCCGGCCAGAGTATTTTCAAAAGCACGGAATTTGGAATGAAACCCAAACGAAATTTATGCACATCATAACCTGGGTTGTCAGTGCACATCCTTCCAGTTGATGGGAAAAATTTCTTGGATGAAAAATCGATCATAAAATCTGGTGGAATTGCATTAAAATGATTCTAATGGACATTTCCCGTGTTACAACTTAATTAGAAATTTTTACACAGGGGTTTTTTTTTTTCTTTCCTTCCCTTCTTTTCTTTTTACAAGTTTAAAACTAATTTCAATTTACCGATGCCTCCTTTCCTGCTTGACTTTAAAGTCATCGAACTGGGGGGTTTCAGAAGTTCAACTTTAGACTAAAAGAAAACAAAACGAAAACATTTTGGTGAAATTACAGCGACCAAACTAATTAAAAGCATCATACAACAAAGTGTAATTAATTCTGAAATGATAATAAAAAACATCAAAAAAAATTAAAAAGGGTTGTGTTCAGCGGAGACTAGCATCTCCACTAACATATAATATACAAAACTCGGAAAGATAAATTAGCATAAGGTAGTAAAGCGATACGAGGTGTTAGGTACTAAAAACTTTTAATTCTTAACTGGTGGCATAAAATATTTTCCCCACACGGATTCAAACAACTTCAAGAAATCGTCATCGTACACATCATTTTCGGTGGCTTGAGTGAAACGTTGTGGAGGCAATTTGCCGTCTCTGATCCGGCGTATGTCCTCGTTTCGCTCGGCCAAGTAACGTAAAATCTGCTCATCAAATAGAAACTTTCATCTCCCGACTTTTTTTTATATTTTTATTTTTCTATTTTTTTTTTATATTCCCCACTTTTTTTTTCCTTTTTCCAAATTCCACCTCACCTTATCACGCTCCACACGACTCCGATCTGCGGTTGGTTTCTCGACGGAAACGGTCGAAATTTGATCATCCTCTGATACATAGTAGTAACACCTGCGTTCGAGTAAATAATTTTTTTTATATTTAAGATCATAATTTTTTACACTACTATATAATCCCCTAATTTAAACCTTTCTTCGTTCATATATTACGAAAAACTTTTTTTTATATTTACTGTATAGTACTACAACTCGAAATAATTTAAAAAGTTTAAAAATAAAAGAAATTAAAGGAAAAAGTTTTCGAAAAGAGTTGACATCATTTAAAAGGAGCAGTCAAATAACAAACTAAATGACACCACGTTCCCCATTTCATTAACTTCATTTCTTCCCTCTCTCCGCTCTTTGCTCGCGGGCTTTGCATCAATGAAGAAATTGAACTCTATCACTCAAACTATCTAAAAAGCAACTATAAAAGAAGCAATCTGGTCGGGCCCATAGGGTAACTCGTTCGACTTCATCATCACATTCCAATTGTTCCAAAACCTGAAGAGTAATCACAATGCCATTTCATTCGTTTATACATTTAAACTATTGATTAAGTTGGTCGAGGTTACTGTAATTAAATTTTACTAGTTTGCGACTTTGGTGAAGAGAGGAAATGCGCGCAAATGAAAATTAAAACGGCGAGAATAGAGTTAATAAGGGTGGAATTCGAATCCTTGGAGATTGAGTCGAAGGTGGGAGAAATACACACAAACGCCTCGCTAATTATTTACTTTTAAATGTTAGTGGCTTGTGAATTTTTCCCTAATGCGTAATACTCCAAAGGTCTATCTGCTAACTTATTAATTACGTTACGTACTCCCTCCCTTTCATATCGCTCGCAAAAGCACCGGAGCATGACGCTTTCTATCAATTTGTTCCTTCGACTTAAGGCCGTGCTGGATATCATCAAAAGTACAAAGAAAAGTAAATTGAAATTAATGAACGTTTAGAAGTAAATTGAAAGAGAAGGAAGGAAGGAAAGAAAGAACATTGACCAGCATCTGTTTTTTTTCTTTCTTTCATTCCTTCGGCCCAATTCCAATAGCTGTAGATTTTCCAAACGTCACTATAGCCCATATGAGTTACAATCTGCTGCCATTGCGGATTTTGGGGGATAAGTGGAGTCGGTGCTTTCATCGGAGAATCAAAACCCTCGAGATCAATATAAGCCAGTGTCCAAAAAAAGAAAAAATACAGAAAGGAAAAAGAGTGGAAACTAAAAAAAAAGGATCCTTTCAATTCGTAAATCGGTTTTCTGAAGTTAATTTATTTTGAACTTTCACAAATAGCAATCAAAAATACCGAGTAAACTTATTTTCTTTTTTTCTTTCCACATGAGTAATTTAAAATGGCAGATACCTGTTTTCATTGATGGTTTCTATTGGAGTTCCACGCACAACAGGCAGTCTCTGAGGTCTGGCTGCCAACACGCTGGAAGGTAAAACTAGAAAAAAATAGAATGTAAAAGAAAGAAAAAAGAAGTTAAGTTGCTTTTAAGTAAACCCACAGCCGCAATTTACATGTATTAATATTTACATTTTTCATGTGGTAATTTAAAGATGTGTTTCCACATAGCTAGTATAACATCACCTTTTGGCGAGCTAAAAACGATTTTACACGGCACCTCATCCAATTTAAGTAATCTGAAATGATAAGAAATATATTTTTCAGCAAAATACTTTTATTTACCGGACGTGCAAACCCACAGATCAAAATGTTAACTCCATTTTACCTTATTAACCTGTTCCCTGTGGTCCATAACCTAACTGTCTTATCTTTTGAAGCAGAAGCAAACACTTGTTGGCTCTCTAAAGATGTGAGGTCACAAATTTCATCAGTGTGGTCATCTTCCGCACAATGAGTCAAGGGAACTAGAAAAATAAGAGGAGGAAGGAAAAAAAATGTCTCATTTTTAGTATAAAGAAAAGAGAATGAAATAAAGAGACTCACTAGGGTTGGATAAATTGTATATCATAATTCGTTTAGAGGCGAATGCTACACACATTCTGTGAGGTAACATTGTGAACATAACAGGTGTTCCCGGTAGGGAAATGTTTTTAACTGGCATTAAAACGACATCGCTGTAGGGAAAGACTTGCCAGAGACGAACCGTTTCATCTAGTTTTGGAAATGTTTACGTTTGAACTTTAATACTTTCATGAAAAGAAATCGAAAAATAGAACTTAAACATTTATTTAAGATTCATTGCATTTCGAATGTTAGTTTTAGATTTTCTTTACTTTTGCTAGACAAATATCTTTGATTAAATATTTATTGCACAAAGCAAAGTGAAAAGTTGCATAGGTCTGTAAAACTCATTTTGGTTTTAGCATATCAAAAGAACCGCATGGATAAAGTGCCAGTCTTAAAATAGAGCATTAAGTTTATTATTATTACCGTAAAATAAAAGAAGGGAAAGTTTATACGCATGATCTTAAAAAAACTTTGCTTTTCATTTCATTTCGGGGCAAGGAAAAAAAATTAGATTAAAAATAAAAGTATTTAATAAAAACAAAATTACCACGTATAAAACTAAGCAAAAAAATGTAAATTGAGGCATAATAAATTATGAAAAAATAAATTAAAGATTATGCTTATGCTATAATTTATGCAGTGGAACATAATTGCTATTTGACAATTTAAATATTTTATTTAGGTATAAGGAGAAGAAGGAAAATAAAAAAAACCTGATCCGAGTGACAGCATTTGGCTCATTTTAGCAATATGGCACAGCTGGAGAATTTTACCGCAATGAGCCTGTAAAAGCAGGTGTGAAAAAAGGAAGAAAAAAACTTAAAAAAATAAATAAGGAATAGCTGCAATGCACACACACACACACACTTACACTCACACACACAAAAGCACTTAACTTGATAACAACAATCGATTGAGAAAAACACCTTTAGTTGCTTGCAACAACTTCAATATTTTATTTTTTTTCATCTAAGTAAAACTCGACTATACTTTTTGAATCGTTTAATTACGAGCACTTACGCTAATACTGGCCAAAATCGTTCCATCGTCGATACAGATGTGTCGAAGCCTACCATCAGCGTGACCAGTAAAAAGAAGAACAAGGTTAGTGCTTTTTCTTCGAACCCTAGTGCTCATTGATGTGACTTCCGAATGCTTGAAAAGATGTCCACGGAAATGGACACTACGATTAAATTCGGGCATTGTGCGCCGAAGTGCTTGCATGTCGACCAGATGCTCGTAAAAGGTCATACAAGTCACCGGAACTATAAAAAGGAAAAACAGAAACAAACTTAAATAAAAATTCAATTCGTACTTGAAAAAAAAAGAAAAAAGGACAAAAAAAATATTAAAATGAATGCTGCTTGTTAGAAACGTAGAATACTCATTAAAATAGATCATATATAATGAAAGCAAGATTGCTTTTGTGTGCAATTTAAATTTCAGAATCCAGGGGATGGTACAACAGTAGTAGGTAGAGAGAAGAAAAGAAAATCAATTTTTTAAATTACCTGGGAAGTGAGTCCAAGTGTCATGGATAACTGAACTATTTTCTTCGAGAGATAAACGAACTAATCCTTTGTCACCAGGCAAAAGCGCCAGGAGAATATCTGGTATTAGCAAATTAAAAAAAATTAAAAAGAAAATTTAATTAGACCATTTTTTAAGTGTTTAATTTAATTAATGACTTCACCTTCGACTACACTAACTGACGTCTCGAGGTGAGGTTCACTTTTTCCTTCCAATTTGATGGTATTAAGCGAGACTCCAGTGGACATATTTAACACGTTGAAAGAGTTGTTACTACAACCAGCCACTAAACGACTCGGAAGTAAAGGATGGACAGCTACGCTCAACGTTTCCACTGGAGAGCTAAAAGGAATAGAACGAAATCACAATGAACATTCAAAAGTCACCTGCACATTTCCTCAATGAAGTATCGACCCAATTCACAATAGAAAATAGGAAAAAAAGTAAAAAGAAACGTCGAACGAACAAGACTAAAGGGATTTCTCTGCTAACAAAGTGTAGAACCTCAGGTATGAGGGTTGAAATCGAAAACTGGTCAAAAGGGGGCTTTAACTTCCTTTCGGAAGAATATTATTAAAACTGACAATGTCAAAAACGATTGTGGCAGGCCGAATCCCTTGACAGTCGGAAAATACAATATTTGAGTGAAATATTATTTTATTTTGATCCCAAGTCTGAAAAATTTTCGACCCCTGAAGGAAGGAAGTTGGAAAGTAAGATCAGACACGTAATTATAGGAGGTGTAAAGACTTTGCCGGCTCAAACCGCAAGAAAATCCTCATTGCTGCACCTGAGCAGAGGAGGAAAATAGATGACGGCAAATATCAATCATTGATTCAACTATAGGTAACACACAGTTTCGAAAATTCCCTTAAGCTTAATTCCTCAATTCCCACAAAACCCATTATTATTATGTTAGAAAATATTTTCAACCACCATCCATCAATATACCAACGCTATTAAACCACAGCATTGCACGCCGCTCAAGTTTTAACGGTGCACGAGATTTATTTGATCACTCCACCAATACACAACAAATCAATTAAGGCACAAACGAGTGAATCGCCGCAGTTATTGTAAACTTCAATCAATTCGCACAACATATCACTTTAGCACCCCGTTTTATCTTCATCGAACTCGGCCGTTTCAATCTCGATAAAGATTTCTGCTTTTAGATTTGACTGAAACGTTGCAAATCCTTAGAAAAACCTGTACAGCAGAGCAGCCTATTTTGCATTTATATAAATATTTTAACAAGAGAATTCAACGATTAAATTTCCGTTTTCATATTTTCAAAAGTTTTGCCTGTGTATAAATATTTTATTTCCAAACATTTTCTGAATTGAATATTAATAAAAATTCTGCCATTGTGTATCGGGTTCGAGAGGAAAAAATATAAAAAAAAATCGATAGCTAAACTGGTAAACATGACATTAAAATTGAACTTTTTTTTAATGAGTTGCGAATTGTGTTTGCAAAGAAAAGCTCCGCAAGGAGTTTGTCTCCTTTTCAGACACAAATGAAAAATTTTATCTAGATAAGAAAAGGAAAAACGACGCTGCTAAAGAATAGGCTTAGGAAAAAGAAAGTATACATAAAGGAAAGAATAAAAAAAAAAAAAGGAAACCTCGGTCATACTGAGCCATCAACATTCGCGCGACAGCGGCACAATGAGCAAATTTGTGCGATAATGTGTGGGCCAGACTCGTAAGGAAGGGAAAAACTTAATGCCAACATTTCCCCCCTACCGCACAAAATCAATACATCGAGACTGATGTGCGAGGCATGGAATCGTTAGAGGAAGCAAAGCAGACTCGGTGACATATCAGTATCAGCAAACTGCGATCGAATTATGTGGAATTTAAAGTAAAGAAGTGATAAAAACAGCAAACTCAAAACCACATGTGCAGGGAGGAAGGCGCAGCCACCACAAAAAAAATAGAAGGAGTAAAGTAGCACATAACCATTTATAAGAAATCCTCAATAATACATTTTTACTGAATTGTACGGAAAAGAATAATCCGAGAAAAAAGTAAAGTATATATTAGAAAAAAAAAAGATAAGAGAGCTAAAGCAATCCCGGCTCATCTGATATGGTGTCATCATTCACCTTTAGCCCAAAAAACAGGCATCCCTATGACGAGAGAATAAATCAAAAGCATGAAACAGGAACTTAGAAGATGAATATCCATTCAAGATACGCGACTCAAAGATGAATCGCCCACTCATTCAAACTAGTCCGAAAAAGTTTTTTTTACGTGAAACTTTTTCAGAAAAAAATTTTTTTATTCTTAAAAAAAAAGTGAAATAAAATGCGTAACACATTCTGATTTCATGAATTATTCATCAACATTACCTGAGGACTGTAAGAAGCATCAACAACTGTTCTAGTTTCCATAAGCTGACAGTACGTTCACCAAACACGAAAAACTGTCTGTCAAATCGTTGGACGACGAGTCCTTTTGCGCCGCCTTTGATATTGATTCTAATTTTTATAATAATAAAAAAAAATGAAAAAATTATGAAATAAAAATGTACCAATTCTTGGCTGCTCTCTAGATTTGTCATCACACTAATGTCATCCAATTATCTCTCCCCCTTAATTAGGTTAATGCAACGCTAAAGGCCTTAGGAGTCGAAGAAAATTCAACTATGGTGTTTTCTTTAAAAATAAAAATAAAGAAACCGACTTTTCATGAAGGATGAAAGAACATGATTATAAAATAGAAAAACAAACTTATTGCATTTCCAAACCCACTTACTTTATTTTTTTTGTATCTCGTTTTACCTTTTCCTTAGAATGCCAACAAAAGAAAATAGCATACCGTACCTGTGTTTTTGCTTTTTTTTCCCTTCTCTGTGTCTTTAGACAATCACAAACAGCATGTCAAGAGAACAAAATGCAAGACACGCCCAAGAGGACAATTTTGTGCAAAAAGATCCCCACGGTGATATTACAGTTGCGTGTGACAGCTGTGTAAAGTCGATGGAACACAAATATACACTAACAAGAATACTTTTTCATTCATTCCCAGGCTTTAATGCCAAGTCACAAATGTTTTCTATTATTTTTTTAAAAAAGAAAAAAGAAATCAATACGTGCAGAGAGAGAAAAGAAACTCGCAAACTAATTCAATTTAAAATTTTGCTTCCACTTTCAACATAAACAAAACCAAAATTAGGTAAAATGATTTACGGACTATTGGCTTCAACCGCTCTATTTTAAATGAAACTATGCTAAGAACGCAAACCACAACAACATTTAATTGATTTGACTCACCTGCTTACCTCCAATCCAGCATCTACATTCCAAATGCGCACCGATCTATCGAGGGAAGCCGACATGATAAGGATTGGAGTCATAGGGCACGACTCCAACTGAACTACATTTCGAACGTGGCCTGATAAAACACAAACTAACTTCCAATCGTTCGTCCATACTTTAACTAAATTGAAAAGATTGTTTTATTGTTTTGCTTTGCGCTAAACTGAGCTTTAATTAAATCAAACTCACTTGACCCGTCCTTTGCACCCGTCAAGACTTGATTTCGGACTTCATTGTAATGGAGTGCAGTAACCTCGGTCGTGTGCACTTGTTTTTTCATTATAGCGCATTTTTCATCCCAACTCACTTCCTACGGAAAAGTAATTAGACTAATTACAATTTTTTTTTTTTTACAGTTTTTTTAATTGTCATTTGTCTTAGGGTAAGTTAAATTACCGCAACGGTCGTGGAATAGGCCACTAAACAATTGTCAAAATGGGGTCCACCTTTGTCCAAACATATACAATTGATTCTTACGATCAATAAATGGCATCCTTCACGAGTTGGACCGGATAATTCAATCGTCTGATTGGGAATCAAATTTGATCCTTTTCCGATACCGTCGCCAAATCTCAAATTCATCTTCTAAAATGTAACAAAATATAGAAATTGACGAGTCTTTTGTGTTTTTAATTGTGCAACCACATCTTTTTTTTAAATCTATGACTTGGGAAAGTAATACGATTATCGTATTATTCATCGTTAAAATTATTAATCTTAAAAAAGTACTTCAGCACTTAAAACAAATAAGAAAAAGCTGTACTCTTGAGAGCGGTATAATTTTTTTTCTCCAAAACTGCGGTTTTTTTCCTAACTACAGCGAAAACTCGAGTGAAAAAATATTATTATATTATTCCCATATGTATTCAGCAACTTTAATCTTTTTTTTATAAATTCTACCGCAGTAACACGGCACACACAAGAAAAAATAATAAAAAATAAAAAAGGAAAATTTTTATCAAATATTAAAGAGATCATACCGTGAGAACACCTTTAGTATCAGCAGTTACAATTTCTTCTCGGAAAGAACTAGATGCCACAGCCACTACAGGTGTGTTGTTACTGACTTCTGCTATCTCGGTTAAAGTTTCATCAATTATCTTAAACAAAACAAACATGAGAATAAATGAGAATAAATAATAAACCAAGAGGAAAATCAATTAAATATTGCTATTTCCCTCACTTGGGGATCGATGTTCTCGTGTTTACTGCATCTTTTTAAAATTTAACAGACATCTGGTTAAAATTTATTAAACAAACTAAAGTGTTCGACTTTAAAAGCGAGTGAAAAGGATAAAAATTGGTGTAACTATTTAATGAAATTAAACACTTCTTATAGCCGGTCTCTGCGAAGTGACTGAAATCTGAAGTACTCTCGAGATAAGGAGACCGCTATTCCCCTCCACTTTTACATTATGCTGTCAGATAAACACTAGTACACGAGACACGCAATATTATTCATGACTTAATGAATTATTTATGTAATATTATCTGATTCATTACTTATGTGTGACACTGCGGCAAAGACACAGACACGGCGCAAACACCCATGCCTTAATTTCTAAGACCCGTATAAAAGTAGCGTTCAACTTTACACAAAAGAGGCAAGAGCGACAGAAGCAAGAGGCCATACGTTAGTTTTGCTCTTACAAAGATAAGGTAACGTGATCCCACCCCGGAGGACGAAGATGATCTGTTTCACCTGCCATCCAAACACTTCCTTCTATCCTATTCTCTCTGAGTTATTATTAATGAAACTCGTGTCTCTTAGGGCGAGGGTAGCTATAGAAAGAGTGGTTAAGATAAGATAAAAAAAATTCATTCTCTTAAGGCGTTTTTATTTTTTCCAACCCAACCTAACCTAATACAAATACGACCTCGATACAAAGACCGAGAAGACAAAAAGACAAGTTCAGAAAGTAGAAACAGCAGGGTAAAAAAAGGAATTGAGAGCAAAAATTCTATATGCGGGTCGGCAGAGCAGAAAATTGCATTTCTTCCTGCTGAAAGACCTGAGAGCAAGAAAATGCAGAGAAAAACCGATAAAGAAAGGAAAAGAAGGCTTTCTTTATGCTTACCGACCCACCCTCACCCAGAAACACGTTGGGATTTGTCATTACGGCTCATCACTTCGGTGTCTACATCGACATCTGGTTGCCAACGACAACCATCATCAAATCACAACTTTTTTTTCCTCCCTCACTCACTCACTCTCTCTGTGAAGGTAGGTGTGGAATGGAGAATGATCCTCTATGGAAATTTACTATAATTCCATTTGGTTTAGCTATTTTACTTCAGCAATTATGCTGTTTTTCCTCCGTTTCACAATCAAGTTTGAAATAAATCGAGCGGTGTAATCACTTTATTTAAATGTTAATCAAGCAGAAAAGTAATTTATGTCGAAAAACCTACCGTCTTTAATTTTTTATTTGTAAAAAAAAAATCTCTTAAGGGATTTTACTTATTGATTTAATATGTAGTACGTATGTAACGTAACCCGCTTAATTTAAAATAAAATGAAATTAAACAAAACCTAATTTCTAAAGCAAAATAGAAAAGAATTGAATTTTATGTATTTTTTTTATCTTTTTACCAATAATAAAGGTTCTCCTCTGGACCATCCAATAAACTTTTTGGACAAATGGTTATAGACCAAATTACCAATAGGCCTGTGAAGTGGATGTGTGCACGTGATATGAGAGCGTGAATCCACGCAGTGCATGATCCCAGACGTGTCAACAACGACGTATTTCTGACAGGAAAAAAGAAAGAGAGAGTGAGAGTGAGGGAAATGTGTATTTTAAAGCACGCAGCCAAACGTTTTAAAAGCGTTAATGCACGTCAACAACACCTGGTTATATTTATCATAAACAGCCGTCGCGATACGCTCGTCGAACCGAAGTTCAAATATGTTCTTAGCTCCATGCTCGATGCTGATCTCCCTTAAGTTAGCCGGTCGCATTTCTCCTTGACTCTCCAGCAGATCTTTTGGAGTTGGCGTCTTAAGAGCTGTCACTGGTGCTGCACTCAAACCCGGGTTCCTCATCTTGGTCGGCGTCTCGTCCCTAGTCGCTCCCTACATGGCAATTCTACTCGATTCTCAACTTCTTAACGATATCTTATCGCAATATGAGCCAGACATCACTCACTATATTGATCCTGGCCGGCATTTTGTTGATAAAAATTTGTCACAGGATTCTCATTTCGTCCCCTTTTATCTTTCCTAAGCTCGTCCCCATTTTTATTTCTCCTTTCCGCCTTTAGTTGCAAACAATTGCACAACATGCTTATTCACTAATAAGCTATTGTTTACAATCGTTACTATAGCAAAGCTTGGAAATTGTTCGGGGTTTGTATTACCATTTGCTTTGTTGTTTTGATCTTAAAGATGATAAATGAGAGAACAAAAAGGTAGGATTCAAATCGATTGAATGCGTGATTTATTTCTACACTTTATGAGAACACGGACTGAATTTTATTGCCAAATTTGTTTTAAAATCTAACTGGGAAAATGTTAGTTTTGCAGTGAAATGTAATGCAGTGCAGCACTTTCTTAAAAATTGAAATAACACTCGTCTTATTGTTTACTAGGAAATTAGTGGTTGAGAGAAAATGACAGTTATTAAGACGTTAATGTGCGTAAAATTAGTTTTCACCTGCACAAAGGTCGCGGCGATGTAAAGACTAAAGAGAAAGGTATGGAATGGTATGAACGTTTGAAGAAAAAAAAAGTTTACGCGAAAAATGCGCTTTCGTTTTTCAGATCTCAATTCTTCAGAGGCTTAGGTGAAAAAGTTAAAGGGAGAAGCGATTTGAAAATAAGTGATTGTGTTGTGCACTCAATCGAATGAGAAAGTCGTGAGAAATGGGGCGAAAGTTTTTCACTGGAATTAAACATTCTCGGTGGAATTAAAGATGAATCAATCAATTGCTTTTGACTGTCTGATGGGAAAAACCTTTTAAAGAATCATTCCTTTCAAATCACATATGCTTCTTCCTAGTGAGGAAATTTGACAAAGATGGTTTGGTGGAAGAAAAAAAAGTGAAAAAGCCAAGAAAAAAGAATTCGGCTTATCAACAAATCCCATTAACACTTTCTAGTGAACCGTATTTAATAAATGAGGCTCAAATTCCTCTTTTTATATTCATTTAAAAGCTTTAGTCATTTTTTCATAAAGTAGTCTACCAAAAAATAATAAAAAAAAAAATTAAAAAATATCACACAAGGGACAATGTTTTTAAAGTTTAGCTTTAATTTATTAAAAAAGTCACGTTTCACTAAACGTAATTCTCATTAAAAGTGTCTTGTAAAAGGGAAGTTAAAGTCAAACCATGGACTCATTTACAAAAGAAATCATTTGCCCCGTCATTCTCGACAAGAAAGGTTGCCAGCACCCGTTCGTATCGCGCCCATCTCGACTTAAAGCGCGCTGCACATGCTCACATTAATAAAATGCAACGTCGATTGCCAATCAAAAATTTGCACAATAAGTGCTGAGAGAGAGAGAGAGAGAACGCGAGCTTTCTTCTCTGCATCGCTAATTGCATTTCTCCAACCACCTACCTACCTACACACATTTGCTCTTGCTCGTCACGTCACTTGCACGCGTTCTCTTTATAGAATCCCTGCCGGCAGCAATAGCGAGACAAATTACTGGAAAGGCAAAAGGACAGACCACTTTCCACTCTAAATCTTAACTCAACATTTTCATCTCTTAAGCTTATTATCACCAAAAAAAAATATAAATCAATATTGCAATCTCACGACGAGATTAAACATTTACCATCTATTAATTTCTCAGTAAACACCAATCACGAAACCAGGTGAGTCAGCATCCGCCGCCGTCTTATACTACTGTAGGGTATGTAATAAATGACCAGATAAACGGCGAAGCAAATATTTTCTTAGTGCGTTAGACACACCCCATTTCAATCATCATCACACGTCCGCAGATTACTAATAAAGCGAAACTAAGTCACGGTCTAACTCATGTCATGCTGTTGCCGAGTCGAGCGAGCTTCGTAAGGGAGAAATAAAATTCCAGCCGCATGATTGGCGATTCAACGCATGTTCATCATAGACCGCCTCCCATGCCTCAAGGCATCTCATATATTTCCTTTTAATGACGGGGCGTCAATTACAACGGATCCCCGCTGGCGACAGCGCCACCTCCACCCTCGGGCTCAAAGTGCGTCCTCTCCATCCCAACATGCAACACGCAGAACGAAAAGAGAGAAAGGCGCTTGTGCAGAGGCGCACGCGCTGCTTTTACTACTTGCGTAGCAGTCGTCAGTGTATTCGAGTGGCAACTGTTCACTTGTTGCCCCTCTTTGTAGAGAAAAAAAAAACGGAATTTTCTTCCCTCCTAAAACTCTTTTTATATATACACACATTCAACATCGTTATCATCATTTTTGTGCACGAGTGGATGCTGCGACGCGGCACCGGATTTGCGTCCCCTGTCATTTCTCATTTTCTGCCCACTGGCCGGCATCGGACGGCCCTGCATCGGGTATACTTTGTGCTTAACATAGATGCTCCTCTACCGTTGTTGGCCTTACCATTCCCTACGAGGTAAGAATTCATTTTTATCCATCTTATATGCAGACAAAAAAAAAAATAGACAAAAAAAATTAACTCGATGAGTCTGTTCCCATTCTGTTAAGTGCGTGCTTTCACGCGTGGGTCTTTGCCCTTATAAAGAGATATTAGAAAAGGACGAGGAATTTGATGAAGAACGTTTTTCATCCATGTGTCATCCAATGGATGGTCAAGTTATACGACCACGATTTTTTTTCCACTCTCTCTCTCTCTCTCATTTTATGTTTTTATTTTATTTCCCCATAATGTCGGGTTACCGTATATGTAAATATAAATATAGGTAGGATTTATTTTTTGTTGGCTTTAAATAAACGCTTAGATATGAGCTGTCATTTTTTTCCTCTCAAGGCTCTTTTCCAAGAAAAAGCTATATATTTTTAAAATTTGATGAACGCTTCTTCTAAGGTAGAGATTGAATCCGAACACATCAATCGCACCATTGAATATTTCATAATCGATCATCCTCGGGGGCTGGATTGTTCTGTTACTAAACTTGTAAAATATAGGTTTTTTGCTGTGTGGGATTCCCTATTTTCTTTTTTTTTTTGGTTACGTTGTTATAAAAAGATACTCCTTTGTCATCGTCTAAAACTTAAACTGTTTTCAGCATCCGGGAGAAATTCGGTTGCACGCGAAAGTGAGTTCCCTCACCTCTTTTCTCCCCTCACTTATTTCTTCTTTTTCTTTTTCTTCCTTTTTTTGGCAAAATAAAGTGAATTTCTCAATTGAGTCGGGACTACAGTTACACACTACACCCACACAAATGCTTAAAGCAATCAATATCAGCATCTTTGGATTCGAGTTCGAGGAAAAACCGCGTGCTCGACGTTAGGAGAAGCTGACCCAGCACCGAGGAGACACGCTAGAACGAATTTCACCATTCTTTTGACTGACACAACAATCTTGGTTTGCAAACACGATGATACACACAGAAAAATTTGGTTCGTTTCCAAATTCCTTTAAATGAATCAGAACCAACGCAGAATGATTACACCTGCGTTGCACCTGCATCGCACATCATTGGCACTTCCCTCGAGAGATCGATACAATTCAATCGCTTTTCTATTCTAAATAAATTCTAAAAAAAAAAAATCTGATTAATGGAGAAAAAAAATAAACCCCAAGACCCAACCCATGCGAGAATTTCAAAATTTAAATAATTTGAATATTCTTTCGTCTTTTTCCTTAACAATTTTTTTTTGCTTGAGAGAATTTGTGTGCAAACACACAACAAAGAAAACATTGTAAGAAACATGTGTTGGCAGGAATTTTTTTCCACCATTTATAGTTAAGGGGAGGAATGACGGGTGGCTCACTGGCCATGAGCCCATTTCTTAGCTCGTTCCTAAGAATATCTCGCTATAATTCCGAAGGGTAATTTCTAGACAAAAACATTACATCCGGTACTGGGTGTCGAAACAGACTTTTTAAAGCATTGAATTTTCATGTCCTTTTACTCTCGAGGGTTTGCAATTCTTATCTTAGAAACGGGAAAAATTATAAAGGAAATTTACACGTTTTTATAGACGCCTTCATTAACATATTACATAGTTTTAAAGTGAGTCAACTTTACCTTAAACACTATTTGATGAAAACATGGCAGAGTCTTTATATTAAAAATTCTCTCGACGGCACAAAACTGATTACAAAATAAATCATGCGCCAAACACAATGCACACATTAAAGAATGAAAGAAGAAAAAAAATGTGAAGAAAAAGTAGTATGTCTAGTCTAGCTAGAGCAACTCTTCTTACTAAACACAAAGGAGTACCTTCTTGAAAATTTCATTTCGTGGTCTTTGGCGCAGAAATAATAAAGAACCTTTTTTATTTCTTCTTTTTTTAAACAAAAACTATATGATTCAAACATTACCTATTCAATAAAAAAAAATTGCAAGAGACAATTATAAGGACTCCATCAGGCATTTCCCTTTCCAATCACTCATTCATACTTGGCAAACAAGTTATTAAATTGAATGCAGCGAGAGAGAGTGGGAGAGAACTTTTCGACTCTATTCTATACCCAATAATCTGCGCATTTTCCTTCATTCTTCCCTTTGTGCGGTGACATCCAATTGCAAAAAGGAAAAAAAAAACATTTCCCAGCAATCCCCGTGATGATAAATGAGTCGGTTCGACTGCAAACTGGTCTGGTGAGTAACGTTGGTCCACAAAATAAAAATTGGCCAATGATAAAAGTAATTAACTCAGTTGTATGTCATGATGATATAAAAAAAAATAATTACAATGAAAAATCGATGGTTTTCTTTGCTAAATGTACAAGTTGTGAGGAAATAAACATTTAAATTCCATTTGGCCATGGGAAAAGATTAAGGTAAAAGCTGGGAAGAGATAAAAACAAAGTTTGCAAGTAACCAACAGCTTATAAACTCCTTCTATTGGCAGTTAAAGTAAATTACAGAGTTAGTTGTAAAGGATTTTCTCTTAAACTAAAACCTCTACTCGACCGCACTCATCTCCAGGTGGTTTACCATTTCAGCCGCCTTTAGTCTATATATCCAAAGAACACTCAAGATGCTAATTAAATTAAACCGATCACACGTGCAGCAAGCATATCACGCTAGTCGTTAAAACCAATTATCTCAATTAATTAACCAATCCATCGGATCGAACACAAATTGATTCACCCTCACTCCCCCTTCCCACTCCCTCTACCACTTCAGCCTCGTCACAATAACAAGAACTGAGTTAAGTTAGCCCTAGATGAAAGAAAAGAGGCAACAAGATGTTAGGAGTGCACTCTTTGCTTTGAGTGCTTTTCGGGTTAAGGGAAGCGATTTAATGGCTCAGACAACCGATCGCTAGCAGGAAATGAAAGGAGGAGGCCAACTGCTTCTGATAACAAAGATTCCCTTCGCGTTTCCCTCCATTCTCACTACAAACTTTGGCTTTTTACTGTCTCGACGAACAACCCACCGCCTCTTTTCGGGGTGATAGTATATAGAAGCAGTGCGACAAAGTAGATGATTTTCTCTTGTCTCGTCTTTTAATATGGATCGACGTCGGTTTGGTGTTAAACGACGAGTTTTCCATTTGGGAAACCAGAGGAAGCCGAGAGCATACTCACAAAACTTGTTATCTTAGCGAGTGGCAGGAGTTTGCAGGAGTTTTGTGTATTATTTTTTTTTAAACGGCTTTGAACACAAGTCTTGTGCATCAGTGGCATATCAAGTGTTATCTGTCGCACATAAAGGGATGATGCTGTGAGGTTTTCCAAATTTAAGACATCAAAATGAGCAGATAATACGGGAGTGTTGCTCGAGGTGACGTGACTCTTCATCATTTCGTGCTTTCCTACTTTGCCGTGGGTGCGGTGAACCGCGGTCTACACACCCTATCCCCCCTTCTCAAAGACAGTATAGTATCGGAATGGCAGTGAATGGGTCAACTTACAAGAGCAAGCTTCATTAGATGGGGCGACAGCTTATCGAAATTGGCTTAGAACTGAGCAGTGAATAACCAATCCATTAGCCATAAATGTTTACACAACACTGTTACTTAAAACGAATCGATAAATTGTCGGGTTCCGTAATATAACGAGATTTCATTTCATTACATCGCTGCGATGATTGATTTATTTTTTTTAAAAAAATATATATTAAAAAAAAATGGGAGAAAAAATAAACTCCGTTTAAAAATGCTACACGAAGAAGACCAAAGAAAATGTTTTTCTTGCTGGCAATTGTCTCGACAAGACAAACGGTGAAGCATGAGAAAAGAAGCACGCAATATGGGCACTGTGTCACTGTTTTGTGAGTGTCACGATGAAGCAATAGCTATACATCATCCGATATTACCTGTCCTTCGACTCTATGTATTTTTTATCTCTTTCTTTCGTCCTTTATCAGAAATCTGAAATTCTAGTCTATGGCTTCAACCCGGTTTTATTAAAAGCCCTGATTTTCTACGCACCTCGAGTAAGATGCATCTCTGAATAAACTGATTTCATAAAGAGTTTAAAGCTTTTGAATTATTTAAATTCATTTAATTTTAGTATGAATTCGAGATCCTTGCTGGAGGGTCATTTTTTTTTTCTTTCACGGTTCAAGTTTCTCATCCGCCAACCACACACATCTGCCTTTGGCGGAAAATTTTTTTTCTTTTTTTTAATTGCGAAATGTTCTTCACATCGTCACTTCATTTTTATTTATAGAGCTAAGGTGAAGTAGCGGAGGGGTTAAACGACTCCACTGGCATCAGTCAATGGGTTTTCTGCACTGATTGCTGCCTTGTCATCATATTTCTAGCCCGATGCAAGAAAGGAAATCATAACACGAACTGCAAAAGTAGTACGTGCAACCTCAGCCTAAAAACACCAGCGCCAGTCACAAATCTGGCTCGATGCCAATCTCCTGTTAAAAGAACTTGTCAGTGCCATCAAGAGAAATTCACACTTCCACCCGACGTAATTGCTCCCCATTTTATGAGAAATATTCATTTTGTGCGTGAGAGCGGCACCATTTCCATCCTTCCTTTTCCTCTTTTGGCTTAAACTTAAACAGTCGATGCCCAGACCACATCCAAAACCGCCAATAAAAATATTTTCTTCCAGTTGCCGTCGAATCTGACTGCATGAATAACACGAGGAATGTGAATGTCCCACAAAACGTGCAGCAAACAGCGACAAGAAGTTGCAGCGACTGCGGCGGCGCGGACCGCCAAATGCTATTTGTTCGCACCGTTTGCCAGCCACAAAACGCTGGTGGACGCTCGCTGGGTGCTGACCATAAACGCGTTAGTGAAATTCGGGCGTAAATCTCGTCAGCTGACAGTGAAGGGCCATTTTCTTTCTTCCTACATTCACTAGAACACAATCTACTTCCCTTCATCCTTTGCCATTGGGGACGATGTAAAGACAAAGTTCTCGCTTCAATTGTTTGGATGAAACGTGATAAAGAGATAAAACCGTGTTTGAAAAGAGAAATTGTAAAGTTCCGTACTTGACAAATGAAAATGACAAACCTGACACTTCTAAGGGGTTTTCATAATTAAGCGGCGAGGAAAAGTAGCGAAAATGGGTTTTTCTTGCAAGATTAGAAAGGATTAACAAAGACAAAAATCCTCTTAAAAAGATTATTATTGAAGAAAACCAAAAAAAGAAAAAAAGAACTATACCAACAAAAGAGTCAATAAAAACTCGTAATAACTACCATACATTACTAGTTTAAGCCATCATTCCTTCTTTTCACACTTTTGCAACTCAACTCAAATAAATAATGACGTGAAATTATGCGGAAAAACCCTTTAATTCGGTAACTAACCCTTGTAAATACAGGTACCATCATCATTACCCGCTTCCACGTGCGCCCATCAATTCCAATAGCGGATTATTCTAAAAACCTTAATAAAGAGACCACATTCAGTCCAAGAAAAATAAACTCAAAACAAATTCCCCAATACGAATCCTCTAAAGATGAATTTTGAAAGGACGAAGAAACAGAAACTAAAGTGAAACCTCACAGCTGTGCTTGCACTAGCAAAAAAAAAAATTCGTCTACCAAACCTTATCGCTTTTTTCCCCTCGATATTTTTCCACACACCCAACACCAAAAAAAAAAAAAAAAAAGTGGGTGTGGGGGAGAAAAGAACATTGTCCAGAATAGGAAAAAGAGATAAACTCACTATAGATATTTGTGAATCTTTTATAAAGGGTGGAAGAATCTTTTTTTCTCATAAACCACCAATAAACTATAAAACTGCTAAAAGCATCACACACTATAAACATTAATTTTCAACTGGTTTGCGCCTTCTGGAGAGGATAGGAGGAAGAAAAAGATAACTCAACGTCTTCACCCACCATTGAAAAGGAGAAGAGAGAGGAAGAAGGAAGGATAGAGAGTAGAGGGAGAGAGAGGAGGGTTAGGCAAAGTTTCCTTACTGTGGCGACTCAGGGGCCTTGCTTAACGACCTGGCATTTCTCCAGACCAACCTCCCTTATTATTACAGTTCCAAGTCCGAACCCCAATCATTAGGGTGACCACACTAGCGACACGATGACTTGTGCGCACCCACCCCTCTTTCCAATTCCCCAATTCAGAGCTTTTGGCTTTGTGCGCTAATAAAAATATGTTGACCGAAAGAGCTGCCACTAATCAGTACAACAGGCTTTTCACCTGTAAATTACCAAGAATCACGTTTTCATACTGACCGCAAGTGCAGAGTAATGAGTGGAAAGTTGGTAAGTGAAGTTGGCGGTCACTAAAGATACCCATGTACAAGAAGTGGTCTCATTAAAGACACCTAATGAACAGGCCCTAATTGCAATAGTTGGCTATATACTATGCTCCACTTAACACTCGATCCACTTTTATTCCATCGTATAGGCTTGTTTTCGTGATTTCTACACGACTTTTGCTAAATTCCTGAGTGTGTCGTATCGAGTTATCTTCACTTTCGCATGATTTTTTGTCGCAGTTTCTATATATATATAAATATAATTAATTGTATATGATTATCTTTTCGATTATCATCCACATGGTTTCATATAAAACTCGAGTTTTGCTCCATTTTGTGCTCGCATGAACTCGTCCCCACGTATCAGTTAATTGGATGACCATCGAGTTCTTCTAGAGCTCATTGCTCAGACAAGCGTGTAGTTGATATAGACGCGTAAACTAGAAGTTTAATCATCTAACGTGACACTCATTTCAAAGAGATATATACTTTTATCTTTTCTTTATTTTTATTTATTTATGTTTCTTTCTATTTACATTTCAGCCGACATCTGTCCAAAATCTTGCCTCTACTTCACTAGTTTGATTCTTCTCATTGGCTCATGCTGGACAGGCCAAGGTAAGAACTAATAAAACGAGCTTTTATTAAATTTAACTCGAATGAACCGAGCTCCCCTGCACTGCACCTTTGCAATTCTTTCCCACTGCCCTTGCACCTGATGCTGTGAACGGGAAAATTGTATTATGTCCAACAACATCGGCTTTGCACACCACTCACTTCACTAGCGCGTCTATCAGAGTGAAAAATGACTTTTGACTTGCAAAAACTTCCCCCAGTCTTCTTCTTCTCTATATGGGAAAATATCGAGCTAGAACTCACCCACAGCTGGATGCCTTGTCAATTTCTCGTTAGAGGAAAAAAAAACAGGGAACCGAGGTTTTCTCCTTCCCTAACTTATGAGGCAAGCTGAATATCTAAAACGGCAAAAAATATCAGAAATAAAGGGCGCCAGAGAGAGAAATATCTGAATTTGTAGTTTTCTTTTTCACTTCTTCGCCATATCGCGCACATTAGGGACAGTGGTGTGACAGTGGAAGCAAATAAATCGACATTTACCCATATTTACTGCATTGCAGATCAAATTCGGAGTGATATAAGCGTGGAAATTTTCCATCCTTCTTTTCAATCACCCTTACCATCAAGTCGGGAGTGAGGAGTGAGCTGCTAAACAGATCTTTCACTTTTCTTCGAAGGAGAAAGAGGGGGACGAGAGGGGCCTTTCTCTCTCTTTCTAGACTCTAGAGAGAAAAACCCGGCCTATTTGCCAACATTCCGAAGGCTGTACGAGTTGGCCGCGCGTGCAAAAGGCAATATGGATAATTAGTTCTCGAATTCCACTGCTCCCACGCACGCGTTCCTGATAATTTACTCGAGGGATAGACGAGAGGCACACTGTGCGGCTTCACACTCAAACTTTTAATGGAAATCGCGGCCATTTGACACACACACATCTCACCACCCAGGTGGTTTTCAGGTAAATGACGCCCTCAGATTGCTTTAGGCAAACTAGACGAGATTAAAGAAACCTACTTTCATCCATTATGCGTGGGACAAGAAGAATTGTAGCTTATCTCGGCCCATGATTGTGCTCTCCCTACTTTTACACAAACAGGTGCATTAGACAGGTGATGGAAATTACGCACGAAGAATGGGAAGACTGTCAACAAAGCTATTTAGAGTCTTTTCTGATAATGATGTCAGGGTGCACAAAAGAGTGAAAGCAACGATACACACACACCGCCCTTTATCGTGCTGGATAAATTAAAACGTTTAGTCTCTAAATCCATGCAACGTTCAAAGTGATGTACGCTTTAAATCTTCCCCACCTTCCATCCCCGCCAACTCACTCCATCCTATTTGACTAAAATATTTACACGCTTTTTACCCGCTTTGTCATAAATATCAACAACATTTGAAAATAATAACGTAAAATTCGTGTTTCATTAGCTAATTAAATCATTTTTATTGCTTTAATAAAATATTAAACTCGAAAATTTTAATTTCAGCTAATGTAATTTAGGTATTGTGTAATTTGTGTTTTGGGATTTAGACGAAGGTTGCATACTGATTCCCTGAATTGGCGCCTAGTGAAATCCAGGCAAATCTAATTATGCAGCGGTAGTGATTTCTAATAAATCAAGACAAACGATTTTTAAAACATATTTACCATGATTTTCTTAGGGCTGTGTTTTCTTCCCTTCTTACTTTTCATTATAATTAAATTAAATCCAATTGAAAAATGCTGAAAATAGAATTAAAGTGTCACCACAAATTAATTCCCCTTTTAAATTTTTAATCGAATCATTCCTATCCGAAAGAACTTCAATGTCACCAATAAACCACAATGCATTGACCAAAATCTTCTCGTGCCTTAGGGCTTTAGACAGATCGAACTTATCGATGGCGATATTACCTTTTTCGAGAGATAATGTAGGCAAAGCTGCATTTGTTGACCTTAAAGCAATTCTCATGGCTTGCAGGTCAACAAATATGTATGTCGAATGGCTATAAATATAGATAACCGTTGGTTTAGGGTTTATTTAACGCGTGGTTCTCCTCCACTTAGTTAATAACTTGAAACCTTACCACATAACCACGCCATAATATTTTGCTTGCATGTTCATTTAAATTCATACACATCCGTAAACAAAGATTTCCAACTTGCAGCATAAATAAACAAGCTTTGACTTGGAAATTTATCGAGAATGTTGTTATACAGCAAACTTAAAATTTATTTACAACCTAGGACCAAAAGCAGACACGAAGCATAAAATTGAACCCTTGATTTATTTTTCATTAAAATTCCAAGGCGAAAAATTCTTTCAACGCCACTTGGGCAAGAAAAAAAAAAATGAAAAAAACCCAGCAGCAATTTCACTTCGAGCAATGCATTTCTTCACTTTCTCAAGAAACTGCCACCACACACATTTATGTCATATTTGCCTTTTTGTTTCCCTCCGACTTTTTTTTCTCCCTTTTCAACACTTTCATTATTTCCCGTCACCACCACGACCCAACGAGTTACTACCTTCGTTCTCACAAGACAGATCGTAACCATAGGGATTATCTACCTGTTTTTCAAAACAAGATTACAACATCAGACAACTAATGCCGCACAACGAGATAAAAAAAACTACACCTTATTGGTTTCTACAAGTGTATAGACGATTTAATGACGGCAATTGCTCAAGTTAATGCAATTTCTATATTTTTTTGATCCTTCGCCTTGATCGTAAAATATCCAGTAAAAATAAATCGTAAAATATTTTTGATGTATCGAGTGTAGGGGGAGTTAGCTGGGTATTACATCACTCGGAAACGCAGTCAACTTCACCAGAACCACTGCGTCAAAATGATTATTTGCTTTTGTCGTCCACCTGGCATGTAGTATAAATAGCAATAACCACATCTTGGTCGAAAAGCTTGTTTAATTCACTAAAATAGAGTCGTATCTGTTGTTTATAGGCCATAATATTTCTAACTGTTGGGAGATTTGATCATTATCATTTACAACCAGTCATTAGGAAATGGGTAAATGCGCCGAGGGGATTAAAACAAATATAGTGAAAAGTGTGAGTCGACTCGTAATAAATGTTAGGGGAGTGTTTACTTAGAAATTAGAGAAGAAAAAAACTTGCGGCTAATTAAACCCGCGGAAAATGTAAAAATTTTTGATGGATTCATCTATTTTAAAATGTTTGAAGTAATGTAATTCACGACGTAAGAAAGTTTATGCTCGAGGTGCGCTTTGCCTTTACTTCATTTACAATTCAATCTAACGTATTAAAGTAGATGTTCAGTTATGACAAAAATTCCTCAGAGCTAATAAGAATTTTTTCATTTGTAATTTTTTTTCCCACTTTTTAATTTTTTTTTCCTTTATCCGAATGAAATTTTAACTCAAGAATGCAATAGGTGACTTTTTTTTTTAATATTTGCTTTTTCTAATTAATTTTAGTACATTAAAAGAATTTTTGAAAAAAAAAATTGTTGCCCGTCAAAAGTTGTTTTCCATTCCGTTGCTAAAATACAAATAAACGGGGTAGGAAAAGGAAAAAAATTTAAAATTTAAAAAACTGCATCTCAAATTGCTTTTAAACTCAAATTATTGACTTTTGCTTGTTAATTTTCCGCATTCAACCGTAATTTTGTATTACGATGCATGCATTTGATTCGCATGGACAGAACTCTCATTAAAATTGGAACACTGATGTGAATTCAATTAGCACCAGTGATTAGCATGGGAATTTTTTTTCTTTACTTGCACAATAAAAGTGCAATTAAAATGCAAAATGCCTAACGTGCATTACTCAAAGCACACGATCGTTGGTTGGTTTTTTAGAAAAAAATCAACTGGAAAAATGGTAATTGTCATATAAATCATATGGTGTTTAACATTAAAAAAAACATGACTTCATCTAAAACGTTTCTTATAGTAATTCGTTCGATCATTTTTCAATAACAGCTTTCTCGGGTGGTTGGGTAAATAAATAATTGATTGAAACATTTGTGTTTTTTTTTAAATATCGAGCTAAATCGTCGTTACAAATTGCACTTTTGAACGATTCATGAGATAAATGTGAGATGGAAAAAAAGGATAAAATGTCAAAACGTGGCGTTCAAAGAATAAAAACCGTTCCTTATCGACGTCAACATCTCCAGCAAACTGTGTGGAAAGTCGACTGGAAAAGATAAAAACGTCAGACTTTTAGACTGGCGAGAGCTGCATTTTAGCTTTACACACGATACTCCCACTTTCTTATCTCGTCCATTCTGCCAAGCTCGATGAAATGGAATAAATGCATAAAAATCTTTGAAAAAGCGCCGCCTTTAAGTGGACTTCTTAGTGGAGCTTAATTCGTGTGCAGGGCAGCGTGCAAGTACATCTTGTTCTGGCTGCTACAGAAAAGCATCGGATTAAAGACACGTCTTCTTTTTTATTCATTTAATGATTGGATTCGGCTGTTCCAATAAAAAAAAGGATCGTGATCAGAATTCGGTTGGCAGGAAATATAAGAAAAGAAAAGGGAGATAGAGAGAGGGTGAGAGAGATAGATAGAGAAAGACAAGTTCATCGTTCTCACAGTCCGGTTTTGGAAATCAGCAGCAAGGATTTTGATGGTTGTGCGAATGGCGTGTTTATTGCCTCTTGCTGCGCGGTATTATGGTAACCAGAACGACCAAAACTCAGCCTATAATCTCCAAACACTTGCTGTGTCCATGGATACAACGCATTGTGAGTGTAACACAATGGCAAAAGGATCCGTCTACGCCTTTTACCCATACCACAATCACCTAAAAGTTCAATTAACCGCTCAGTTAATTAAACACTTTAAAAAAAAATAAAACTCACTTCCCTTTCCCTTTCTCTTTTGTTCTAATCACTCATTCATACTCTAGAGCGAGAACCCAATTGGCCATACAAATCAAGAGTTCAAATTGCTCCTAGACGAATAAATATCGATAAAATGAGACTGTTAGTGCAAAATCTCTGGACAGAGGACACGAGCCAAACGTATTAAATCATTCCATAAACAAGCCATTGCGTTTCCATTGGCCCCAGGGAAATCCAATGAAATAAATTTCATTTTCAGAGGTTACATACTCTACTCTCTCACATGTGCAGCTAAATGCGAAAATAAAGAGTATATATAAATATGGAAAGAACTTTTAAAGCCTTGCGAGTACATTGAGTGACTCGAGAAATGCTTTTGTCCATTACAGCTGAGATCCACAAAAAGTTTGCTTTCCGCCTGCAAGCAAAATGGAAAGTCCACAGAGGTCAATAGCAAGGCACGTTTGTCTGTCACGTTTGTTTACGAAAAGCACCCTTTCACTTTCTTTTAAACACTCTTGCTGCGTATAAACTTTAATACCCTTAGTTATTTGACCACAAAACGCCGAGATGCACAATCTCGTGATGCTACTTTTGCAGATATTTGTTCAAGAGTAATTTAAAAGTCTCAAATACTTTTTTCTCAAACTATTTTCCAATCAAACCGACTCCATTTACGCTACGTCACTTCTCCTTAAGGGAAAATTTCACTTTCCACATGAGTTAATTAATTTTTAAAAATCAAATTAATTCCATAAGGAAATATTAGCATGTTGTTTATTTCTTGTTTCGGTCAACATTTGTTAAAAACCATAGAAAAATAACTTTGGGCCTTTTATTTAAATTTCTACAACATTTTCACAACTTAAGGAGTTCATTGATCAAAGGGTAATTAAAATCTACACAACAACCGTCAAGTTGCACTTTAAAGGTGCCGTTTAATTGTGAAACCTACTAGAAAGGTCTAAACGCAAATCTCGTCTTTCACCTTTATGTTTTCGGAAAATGAAAAGGAAATTAAATAATTAAATATGCATTGCAGTTTATGCAGTCAGCTGAACATTAAAGAAGTAAATAATAAAACTCTTCAATATAATTATGGATAAAATGTAAATAAACATTTTTTTATTCTTTTTTGTCCTTTATACCATGGATGGATAAAGAAAGAAAGAAAGAAAGGAAAAAAAACAATAAATGGACAGAAAAGTCCACGTCCAGTACAAGTCCCCGGAGATTCTAACGTTTGGCTACACACTTGAGATTAGGGTTGTGCCCTACGCCCTTGTCAATAAGCAATAAGCCCTTTTCCAAAATCCCAACAGACACATTACCTGATAACGGGAGTCTACAGGGAAGAAATTCCTTTTCTTACTACACTTGGGTGTACTCAGCAACATCCTGAAACTCCTTAAAGGAAACTGGAACCCTCGTACGACTCTCGTGTCGTGTCGTTCTTTGGCTTTGACATCAGTCAGAGTCAGAGACAGAGGCAGAAACTGCAACTTTGCTCTCGTTTCAAAATGTTTCACCAATACTGTAGTTATCGAACAGAATGTGTGATAAAAGGGCAGGAGATCAGCTTCACACGGCCGAGGGTGTAAATTGTAATTACAAATTGAGCCGCCTGGTTTAGCTGCGGATTCAAGATGGCTATCAATTCAAATGCTATCTGAGTTAATTGAGACAGAAACCTTTAAAATCTCGCCTGTCGGATCATAAATTCTCCTCCTAAATGCCTCGTGTCATAGTTTAAAGTAAGAGAGATCATAATTCATTCAAATAAATGGCCATCAAATATATGACATGAGTTAATTTACATAATGACGTCACGTCACCCCGGAAACAAATGGCTTAAGACATTGTGACACATACATCATGCAACTCTAGTATGTCGCTTTATCTACTCGCATGTAATTTCATTCGACCGGGATAAATTACACGACGCTATTAACAGACCCTTCAATTATTCAAACTCGTAATGTTGTTACCTGTGAATAAATTTGTCACTGACGATTGCGTATTTTAATTAGCTGACCGTAAACCCTTAATTTTAAGATCAATGAAACCCCGTGCTCTTATATCGACTTCAATTTTAATAAAAATAACATTTCTTTGAGACAAAACTCGCTAGCGTTTAAATCACCTGCGGCTGTATCGACGTTAAAGCAAATAACGTTCGTGTTGTTTTCATTTAATAACAACAACAACATCCATGATAAAAAAATTAATTATTAAAATTCAATTTTCATACCTACATTTTGTCTCAAAGGTAAGATGGGTCTCTGATTTACTTTTAATTCTGTTTAATTCCATATCATGTTTTGCAATTTGCATTACGTTTTAATCGCATTTTGCTAAATTAGAAATTTTATAATTTTCTTTCATTAAAATGGACTTAGGAATCGTATAATTAGTACTGTATTAATATATGAAGTTGCACAAATCTTCTCAGTCAACTCATTATTTTACTGTTTTAAGGTTTAAGATAAATACCATCGATTTTTTTAAATTTTAAAAATACAACTTGGATATTCCACGGAATTCTTGATTCCATTAGTAAAACATACATGCAACAACGTTGCTTTTATGTTGTCGAAATAAATAGCATGGAGTTGGGACAACTTTTTAAAGAAAGAAAAAAATCGACTATTATAGAGTATCAGAAAAACAAAGAGAAGAAAAAAGTTAGAGTGCAAGTTGACAGAATAATAAATATTAGATCAAATCTAATGTTATACTCAAGTGAATGCAACCCTTCAGAGAGGTTTCACATGTCAATACAAAAAACATAAATTGATTTTTATTTATTTACGTTCCACAGGAGAAACGTCACCACACAATGCAGTTCAGCTTATAGTTTCCCAAGACCATCCATGTTATAACTTCACCGTTGGCAATCCTTTTCTGCAAGAAATTTACAGCCCAAAATACCCTAGTACTTATCCTAATAACACCAACTGCGAGTGTCTTCTTAAAGGTAAGAACTGATAAATTTTCTCTTTAGATATGCAAACTCATTTTCTAACAAAAGAAGAACTCTCTCGGCGTGTTTAGGAAGTTGATAATTTGTGAAACTCGCATACATTATTTACCCTTAATCGTAAGACATGGTGATCGAAATCGACTTCAAGGATAAATTTCAAATGGAAGAATCGAACAATTGTAGCAATGATATACTCGAAGTGAGAGATGGGCGAGGCGGACACGCGCGTCTTCTGCAACGATTGTGCGGAATGAAGTTCCCAGCAAAATTGCAATCTGCTGGGGAATACATTTGGTTGCGATTCCAATCTGATGACTCTCTCGAGTACGGAGGATTCCGAGCATTTTATAAATACTTGACCAGACCTTGTAAGAAATTTTTATTTTAAAAAAATTGCATGTATTCTTATGTTTATCCGTGAAAATAGCCGCCCATCTATTTTCACGGACATATTTGCCGTTGTATCTATCAATCAGATGTGGTATGTGATTCTGAATTCTCTAGATGCGGCAAGTTCGAAAATCCATGTCTCCAGGATCGCAAATGTGCGTAAT
>JAQFZO010000132.1:0-37823 GCA_034695885.1 Geophilus flavus
TTTCATCTTGAAATTGTCATTGCACATTGCTTTCCGGGTGCCTTATCGCAAAAATACTGCCTGCAGGCTGTGGCAAAACCGTCCGCACATAATCGAATTCAATGGCAAAAAAGAGAAGAAGAAAAAAAACGTATACGTGTATGTTTAGCAAAGCATCCAACGTCACGATACATAATAAAATGTTTAAAGCATTATGAAAGATTTAGTTTGCCACTTCCAGTTGGCCTTAAATCAAACCGTTATCAGGGAATAAGCAAGAGAGTATGCTGATATACAAGTATCCACTTCAGTTGGATTCATTAATTCCTACTGAATATATCACATAATTAATTGCTACTATCTGTCACTGGAATAGCGGGTCTTAATTGCTGGACAAATAATTAATCTGCAATCTTCCCGCTGTCGTGGCCTCATAAAATCCGATTCGCACTGAAAGTCACATCACAAAGATTTTGTCAAACCCCTTTCCTAACTCTTTGCACGCTGCTGATAAAAGAAAAAAGTCCGTGACTAGTTCACTTAAAAAGTTGTGGTTGTAATTGTGACGAGAACGAAATTGGACGCCGCCAAAATACTTTAGATAATCGTTTTTGATCTGGACGTAACGTGGAACAGAACTTTATCAAAGATCTGTAACACACAAGCAACCACTGAGAACCGTGTGGGCCCTACGGTGCCTCAAGTTCGACCTTGATAGAAGTAAACACTCTTATATTTGTTGTCATTGCATGGTAAATATTCAAAATATTATTCTAATTAAGTTACCTGAAAAGTGTGCCAAGTATTATTAATGATGTTTATAACAACAAACTCGTGTCATAACATCTTTAATCAGGACCAGAAAGGTTCAATCAAGTGGAAACCATCGAACCAAACTACTCTGGCTCAACCAGTCTACCTCCAAAACTAGGAAATTTAACATGCACAATATTCTTGAGGTCGTTAATAATAAAGAGAAAATTCAATTCCAATTCAGTGGCACCCAACTTCACATCTCTACTTCTTTGATTTGTTAGCTTGACTTTAATTTCACTGAACTCAAAGAAACTTCCTTTTTTTTTATATTTCATTTTTTTATGTACACACCCAATTAGGAAAGTGCGGTAACTTCAGCACTTTTTCTCGCTTTGAAGATGAAGGAGAGAAAAGTTAGAAAAGCCGTTTAAAAATTAACAATTCATTAAAAATGGATTAGATTTAATGCTTAGGCAAAAGAGCAAGAAATTACTGTATAAACTATTTAAAAACTCTAAGTATTTAAAATAAAATGTGTCACAATCGACCCACAAATACGACACAAACTTTTCTTTCTCTGTCTGTCTGCAGACAATAAAATAAACCAAAACACTTCAACTGGCTTCGTTAATAAAAAGCAGAAAACAAACCAAAGAGAAAATCCATTTGTTCTGCCACTTTAAAATTAAAAATTAAGTGTACCGTCGACCAACATTAAAACCTAAATAATTACATAATTATAGTTTTAAACCTGGATTAACTATTTCCAGCAATAAACCAAGCTTTATTTATAAGGTAAATTGCATTTTTTCCCCTTTTATTTGTTTTTTTATTTTTCTTCCCTTCGTTCCACTTAACCACCAACACTTCTTATTAATGACAGCAGTTAGTACAAATGGGACACGCGTCTCCTTCTTGTAATTACACGAGAATCAGTAGTGGCACCGCAGGAGGCAATTTATGGGCTTTGTTATGTACTTGTCCTTATAGAAATGAGAGATGTGAGCGAATTTTCAAGAGAGGTAAGGAGCAGATGTGCAAAAGTTCACTGATTATCTCGCGTAGAGTAAATTATGATAAGTTTTAATTATTTCTTGCTTTAAAAATGAAAAAAACGACGTAATATACATTTCTTCTTTAAGGTAAGTGAACTTCATTTTCTTCTTTTTTTAAAATACGATAAACAAGATTTACTCAACAAAGAATAAATCCGAATCTTTATTCTTTAATAAATAAACTTGTAAGTAAAGAGTAGTGCAGACTGAAGTTAAGGACGTCTGTACCTGAAACGTCCCTGAAACTGTAAATGGTGCGAGCCTCAAGCAGAAACTCGAGTGCTATTTCATCGTCCATCTGCACCTGTCACGTTCACATACACCGTCCACTGCAAACATTTGCGACAAAAGAAGGTATTTTGCATGGTGGTCATTTTTCTCCCCTTCTCTCTCTCTCTCTCGCACTCTTTAAGAAACTTTCGTGATGGATTTTATTTTTTTATCATCGTTACAATTGCAACTCACCAGGTCTAGACTTCCAGTGAATTGTCGCCTTTATTCGACCTCCTCTCGATATTAAATATCCGACTAAAGCCTTATTAATGCCAAGATATAGTGAAACGTATAGTAAACAAAGAGGTTTGTTGTTGATATCACTACAAAATGTTGACAGATGTTTCGTAATAGGCAGGTAGTGGATTAAAGCCACTCTTCAACCTCCTATATACACAGCATTAATTAATAAAACCATTCTTACGGTGCATTAAGCTTTCATAAGTTGGAATTAAAAATATCTTTAGCAAAGCCGTATAACAGAAGTTGTTTACAGCGACGGAATTGCTAATGGTGTATTAGCGATATCAATACTTTTTGTTTGAAAATGCGTATAAGGATAAATCTGCATTTTTCAAGAAAAAGCAAACGACAGTGAGGGCGAAGCTAATATCTCTAATGAGAAGCGTGATATGTTGTTTTGCTGCACCCACCAATTAATTTAAATAGGCACTCACGGCGAGTTACAAATTTAACTAAAACTGGGTGTGTACCACTTTCACGACCATTGCCGGTGCAATTTACATCGCGACCGAAGCAATCATCTACTCACACTCACCTTTTGGATGCCCTCTGGCCGTCTAATACGGTTGTAAGCAAGGGCCCGGGTTTATGTACATCTTTGGTTTGCTTTTGCTCTGATGTAAAAGTGTTGCTTATAGCCTATTGTACCCACAGTATAATACACATCTAAGGGTACTTTGCAACGATAAATTCTGGCGAGCAAATGGCATACGTGATGTTATAAAACTGTCCAAATGTGCTATTTTAATGCCTGACCTGATGAAATACACGGCTTACATTCTTTGATAACACCAAGGTTTTCCTCTCGAAAATGGTAACAACCCAACCATAACCCTAATCCGCCCCAAAATAATTTAGCAAACAATTTGCGCATGAAGAAACAAGAAAATCTTTAAAATTTTATTAAAAATCGGTTGTTTCCCATCGATAACGAATGAATTACGATCACATTAATGCTTTTTTGACATTCCGAGACAATACATCCGTCGAAACGCTCGACCATGTGACATTTGGGAAAAAGAATTATTTGCCCAAACTTCATCAAACTCAGAGCAAAATATATGAGTCTGGGGAATTGTGAAAAGTGCGCAAATTCATAAATATAACCACATTGCGGGAGGTGGACACAATAGGAACGGTGACGTCTGTAGCAGCAAAGCAAAGATAGAGCGACCTTCCTTCGACTAAACACACATCTTCATTTTACCAGTGATTTATGAAGCAACATTCTCGCCAGCTTACGTCAATGTACATGACATTGCCTTGTATGCAGATGACAAGTGGGGCTGCAATGTGATCTGACCTTTAGCTGGAAAATGGGTCTCCCATTTATTTCAATGATGGTGGCAAATTGCTAATAAATTGAAGACCGCTTCAATGAAGCAAAGGAGAATTATGTTAGAGGTCAATGTGCCGAGTTAAAGCAATGAACACTACATAGAAGGAAAAGGAAGACGACGAAAAAAAACATTTTAAAACTTTAATAACTCATCCTTAAACCAACCCATTTTCTCTTTAATATTGAACGCACAAAAAAGACAAAATGTTGTCCTCGTTTATTAAATAATGGTTTTATCAGGCTCGTTCGAAGACGACCGTTAACATTCAGTCGAGAAAGGTTCATATGAAATATTAACTCGGTCTCGTAGCTTCGACTTGACTAGCTACTCTAGTATCACTCTAATCCTCTAGAACTACCAGGCAACGAACGTGCTTCTTTGCAGGCCTCGTCCAGCTGCTGGGCAAATCATCCATATAAAGGGAAACTTCAAACCCGTTTCGAGACACCTTTTCCGGTCGAGCAGTATCACTTGCCAAAAGACTGTCAACGCCACTTCCTGCCAAGTAAGTCGCGCAAAATGGCCCCCTTTTTAGACGATGAACTGACCAAGCGTCACACGAAAGGACTCGCACCTTTAGGTTTATCCTAAATCAACTGCAATGGCGCGTCGCCATAACAACAAAGATTGTGTTCGAATGCCACAAGCACGAGTCACGGACTCTTACATCCTTCGGAAGAGTAAAAGTGATGAAATATCTCATACTAAGAACATAATGACAAAATTACATAACATTCCAGAACCTTTTCCTTTATTAAATGAAGTGAAAAAGTTTCAATTGTGGTCAAACTGAATCAGGCAACTTTAAAAATGAAAGATTTGAACTTTTTCGAGGTTTTGTGTCGTCGACTTTTATTTTAACGACGTGCGAAATATAAAGTTTTTTTTTCTTTTACATTCCACCACTTTCAAATTAGTTAAAGACACGTTTCGACTTGAACGCTGATTACCCAACCCTACACCCAACCCAACCCAGACTCGGAGTCATCGTACGCTTTCCTGCCTTTCTTACGTCATTAAACTAATCCTACGGGGAGTCACAATTGGCGAAGATTTCTTTAATCAGCTCTACGCTATTTCAATGATGTTGAATAATTGAAGAGTACAAACTTGTTCGACTTGACAGCGTTTATCTCGTGCCATGTTGTGTGCTTTAACCGCCGAATCCCCGCTTCGAAACCTACCAAACAACGAGTCACGTAAAGTCATTAGGGCCTTTGCGCATCACTTGCCATACAGACCTTCCCTTTTATTTTCCTCTTCACTCGAACAAATTTGATCTGTCACTAGAACTTGCTCGCTGACACGTAAACCTGCTTATTTCATTTTCACCTACGGGTGGCAGCACAACAGACGACGATACCCTGGGTTCGGCATCGAGTTCGTAACGCAAGAAAGTAAATAAATTTAAGTAATTGCTCTTACTACTGCTAAACCTATTCCAAAAGAACTCGCACACAAACCCACAACAAACACATCCATCATCGTGTTGAAAAATTAATTTACTTTCCCTCCAGCTTTTTCTGTCATCTTTTCGAGTAATTTGCTCAGAATTTTTATAGTCCAATTTAGAAAAACATTCCATGTTTTCTTTGGCCTTGCAACCATTCTTCACTTTCATTTTTTTTTTCTTCTTCTTTTACTCTCGCACTTTATTCCGTGCCTCTCTTTCCGAATGTCAAGACAAGAGTAGTGAGTTGTTGACAAAAGAGCCTTACTCTTTTCTCATCTCACCAGCTTTTCTTGTGCCAAAACCCTTCACACCAGGTGTCGCTCTTCGTGCTTACATTGTATTTACATAGAGTGAAATGGGTATTCCCTTTGCCCCAGAAGGATTTAAGTGAATATGTATAGGGTAAACCTCACTCCACAATTTCCAAAACAAGAAAGGGTAAACATGCAAAGCAAAGCAGAGATAAAAAAAAATGTAAAAATAAAATTGCATTTCTTATTCCACCACACACAGCAAGTCTTTAAAAACAAATAAATAAAAGAAAATTAGAAATTGAGCGTGTGAAAAACATTTTAAAAGTTTTAACCTCGATATTTTTCTTTTTAATTTACACGACTGCAATTATTTATTCTTTTTCATCGAACACATTTACTTCCATCACCAGAAACCTGCCCACAAACTTTCACGACCTCACGTACTAATTTCCACTCATTCCTCCCTAATTAAAACCTACAAATAAATATATTTTCTCCAAGGTGCTGCCCACAACATCTGCACGTCTTGACCAACTTTATGTAGTAAATTAAAATTTCTTCACTTAACAATTTATTCCCACTCGAAAAATACTTTAAAAAATGCCACTATCTCGGGTGTTTTTTATATAAAAGTAACAGTTTAGTTTAATAGTTACCAAAAGAAAAATAAAAAAAGAAATAAAATCACACACATCTTTGTCCTGACGTATGACTTGTCAACTTATCTCCCAAGAAAACCGTTCAAGTGCAAGGAGGTAGTAGGAGAAATTTTCAATTTTTCAAGGGTACCAGCTGCTGGTCGAAGGCGATAACTGCACACTAAGTCCGCACGGATTGCTCTTGTTTTATTTTACCATCCTTGTACACATCCTTTCACGAGTAATTTAATCCGCAAAGGTCTGGCCTGGCGATTTCAAATTTCATTTTTCTGCCATCGCCGAACAAAGTTGGCGATAGCGTTACATGGCGGATAAAATATCATTAAAAATACAGTCTCTTCCTAAAAAAATTATTTACAAGTTCCAGTTAATTAAAGCGTTCTTTTTTTCTTTTTTAATAAGATCATGAATTACGCAAGATGAAGTAATGTGAAAACCGAATCGCGACTACTTGAAAATGAATTTTTCAAATATTTATTTTAGCTATGCGTTGATTAAATTTTAAATTAAGTTAAGAGAATGAAATTTTAAGATTTCGAAGGCACGTGTTTAAATAAATAGATAGAATGTTAATCTTTGCCCGATAAGTTTTAAGTAACATTTAATCCGGCGATTAAAGAGAGCGAACGAATTATAGGTATGAAGCATTAAACTTCATTTGGACCCCATTAAGTTTGTAAAGTGGTAAACAAACACAGCATGTGAACTGATGCGTCCAAAAACACTCGAAAAATCGGAAAATAACTCTTAAAATGCACCTTGCAGCAAAAGCCTCATTTTACATTCCCCTAACAAATGAAAAACCATTAAATTGTAATCACACAAAAAATATAAAATCCAAGTTTAATCAACCGTAAACATTCAGAAGCGAACCATAAATTTCGAGTTGTTTTCGTTTAAAGTTGAAAAACGAATATAAAAAAAAAATTGAAAATAAAAAACAGAAAAATAAAAATAAAAAAGAGCGTATAAAGAAGTAAGTAAACCAAAGTGGACAGAAGTGGAGAAAAAAATCCTTTCCAAAAACGTTGGTCCGCATTCCAAACATGGTTGCAATACCAGAGCCAAATCTGCGGCGATCGTTGCTCTGATGACACGGGCCAAACCCGATATCTATTCCGGTCGCGAGAGGCGCAAATGCGCTCCTGCTCCCCTCCCGCCTATCTCTTTCGCTTTTTTGAGCAAGGTGTGATTGTGCTGGAGGGGAAAATGGACTCTCCAACCTGCCCCCACTTTACAGTTTGGGCAAAGCTTCAAACTTAGGAAATTTAATCAACTGTCGACTACACTCAACTTCTTCCATTATCCTCGCTTTTTGTAAAGCGGTAGGAAAAAAATAGAATTTGATGGCTCTAAAAGACCCGATTCGCGGCTTTTCTATTTTAATTGTCGGCCTGTGAGAGAGTGAGTACCGTAACTACAACATTTCGTGGCTTTAATTCCAATTTCTATTACTTTAAATATTGATCCGGACCATACACCTAAGACAACTGACACTTCTCTTCATCGTATTCAAGCTTAGCAGATAAGCCCAACCCGGGAGGAGCTTTCCCAGGATCAAATTTTCAGTAGGCGTGTATACTTTCTCACATGTTCGGTTACGTTTTGAGTATGCAAATAATGGAGCAACTTGCAAAATGTTACCAACAAATTGTATGCCGGTGCAGAATCATATCATCTAAGATAAAGGTGCACTGATAGAACTGTCAAGTTTGAGCGTTTTCCAATCACGTCACTCGTCCGAGACAAATGGACGGCAAAACGCCACTTATGTACGTGCCCGTCTCTACGAACCGAAAAATAAACTGAATATTTCATTCATCGGCAAAACTTTCTACTATCAGCTTTAAATATTTACGTGCTAGAAAACTTCTCTCGGAATTTCCCAGTTTCTTGATTTCCATTAGAAGATGAAATTCTTGAAAATCTATTACTTATAAAGTTAAATATATATATTTATGGTATATATATATATTTGAATTAAGATCAGATTCCAAAGTGTGATTGGTGGAGCTATTTACAGTAAACATCTCGCAGTCGCAGTGAACTGCATTGTGTTGCAGTCGAATGTAAACCGGTCGTAAAAGTTTATTGGATCTCCCCATTGTAAATGAACGTCTATCGCTCATTAAATACAGTTCGCAGTTTCACACTCGCTCTTTGCAAGCGCCAGTGTCGAGACTCGAGTGGGAGAGGGGGAGTGAGAAAAAAAAAGAAAGGGCGAGAGAGGGTTAGAATTTCTCATCACAGCCCTATGGCGTGTTGCGTTGCGTCGACTGGAGATAAACATTTTCGCACCATTTCTTACACCATCTTCAAGCCACACGTAAAAGCAATAAAAAAGAAAATAAACCCAATGGAAATGCGCTTGCCACCTCACTTGAGCATATAGCAGTGGTAATAAGTACAACACGAGATGCAAACGAATGACTTTCAAGCTAAACGTGCACGTGACGAGCAAAAAACACGCCAAACCGAGGAGAAAAGAGGAGAACGAGATTTTTAAGATGAGAAACCGCAATATTTCTTACATTTGCAGTATAATAGTTTGGATTTGGGTTCTTAGAAGAAGACTAGTTTTGCTGATAAAAGTTTAGGAATAGGAAAATAGAGGGAAAAAATTGATTCCAGAAAATCTGTCCAATGATCCTCAGCCTCACCGTTGCCTTGGAGATAGCATAGAGATCAATGCGAATAAAACGAGAGCCAAGAGCCTCTTCTCGGTCGAGACGGGAGAATCCAAGGCCCTCAGGGTTCTATTTAGGTTGGAAGGCGAAACGTCTGAACTTTCAGCACACTCGACAAGCCTCTCTCCGATCGAAAATAGAAGAGAAAACTATAGATATTGACTTTTACTCTCTTTGCTTTCTACCTTACTCCAAAGTGCACACTATTATATCTGTTTACATTTCCATGTGTATTCATTTCGATTCGTCTTATAAATCTGTAAGTTAAGATCGAACAAATTCGCTTCTTGAAAAAAAAAGGAGTAGGGTGGGAGGATGGAGAGGGAGAGTCTCGACATGTCATGTCAGCCAAATAGCCCCGAGTACAATGTTCACAAACTTCTAAAATGTTGAAGAAGCTGCGAGTAATCTGTATCTGACCCGCAATTAACCTCTCAATTACATAAGGAAATGTATTAAAGAGTTGCATTATAAGGCGTAAAATTAACGTTTCATATTTTAACTCGTGCTTACAGCATTTATGCATCATTAGTCCACTAATTACAATCCTGGTGGGTGAAATTCCAAAGTGCAAAGTAATATTTACAAATAAACTCCTCAAGTATTCGTAATTATTCCTTTAAAAACCATTAAAAGTAAAAATAAAATAAAATAACATTTCAGATCTTTATGATAACATCAAGCACAAATTTGCCAAAATGAAATCCATTCTCCTCCTTTCCTTCCCCATTTTTTAAAAAAAAAAATAAAAAAAGAAAGAAAGATTGATGTATAATAAACTTTTTAAATGCAGTGAATGATTATTTTCCTTCTTGATTTTGTTTTGACCGTTTAAAGCAAAAAGCATATCCAAAGGTCAGACGTTTCAACTTTCTATGATGGGTTGGACTTCATGGAAACGACGGAAATTGAAAAGCTGTTCTGCCCTCTTTTGGCCCAGAGTGCACCATACTCGGTTGAAAAATATATAAGCGGCCAACGGCCGGCCATCGCTCACAGTATGAGGTAAATGTCAAAATGCTTTTATGCGACGAGTTGTGTGGGTTCGTCATGTGAAGAAACTCTTCTCAGTGGACAAGAAGCCTAGCGAAAAAGGAATGAAATATACGGAGGCCATGAAAGAGCGTCATAAGTTTTGCTGGCTTGACTCCAGGATTCAAAACTAAAATAATGCACTTGCCAAAGTACCATACCCCCCTGCGCAATTCTCTCTCTCTCTCTCCCTTCCCCCTTTTTTTTACTTCTCGGCAATACACGAGAAAGGTGTTGTCTGTAATGACTGTTGACTGGGAATGCGCTAAGAAAATAACAAAAACAACTTTTGCTATTTATGAAGGGATAATAAATAATAAGTGTGTAAACTTTAAGGTGTCGGTTTGTTTAATTAATGTATGCATGTAAGTTATGTAAGGAAATTCGATTCCAGAGAATGAAAGAGGGTGAATTTTATTCAAAATTTCATATTATATTAACACACCCCCGAAGCCAAAGGATAAATTGAATTTTACTAAAGTTTAATTGAATATTCAGAAAATATTGACATTCTGAAATTGATCTTTAGTTTGTATAGTAGTAAAAGCAAATGCTTTTATACTGTGCAATTACTTGTGCCATCATGCAGATATTGTAGAAAAATAAGCCTAATGTTATTTCCTCTGTGGTGCACGTCATGTCATAATACTATCATAATAAGTTGGTTGTTTTTGAAATTTTCATGTTTACATTTAGTTCTTTTTTTTTTAATCCCATTTCACATTCTCTTAAAACTCTTTTCTTCGGTTGCATCCATGTCTGGCATGGAGATTCTTGTTTTGTAAACACGAGAAATAAAACTTCAGTAAATAAAAGAGACGCAGTATTAACATCTCTTCCACACACACACTAATACTGGGTATTATCACTTAAAACTCGGCTTACCCAAAAGCCAAACTCAGTTTTAAAAATAAGTCATCCACTTAAAAAGAAATTTTTTTTTCCTCAAAAACAGACGACGCCATCAAACTTAGCATGCGTATGAAAAGCAAATAAAAAAGCAATTCCAAATACAAGTACCGATAAAATTAATGCGGACATTTCACTGCAGCAAGAACAAGAAAATTCCGTCGATGTACAACAATTCCCTGGCAAAAGCCAAAGTCTCGTGAAGAAGAAAAGTCAAATGACAAGCAAATTGCTTGAATTTCAGCGCACGGACCTAGCATAACAACACTTGGTTTACAATGCCAACATCTCGACGAGTTTCACGAGTAGGCCACCAGAGGAATGCCCGGAGTTACAAATGACCTCATATACATGCAAGGACCATCCAACACCTCAACGTGCATGCACCACGACGTCGCCTGCTTGACAGCAACCTACCCTGCGTGTCCTCTGTCCCTTGTTAACAAGTGACAGCGTGCGGTTTACCTTTAAACGACAAATTAATCTCATCTACCAAATTGATGGATCCCACCAGCTGGCATCAATTTCCACACCTTTACGAGTGTGGCCTTTTCTGTAATGCGTGACAACATCATAACTTGCGCTGCGTCCCGTGTCCAAATTCTCGCCATTTCCACCTCCAGCAACACCGTACACACTGCATTTTTTAGATTGTTCGCAACCAACGTGAGGAAAACTCCTCGGGGAGTACAAAAGGCTTTAAATTAATTAAGAAAAGTTCAGAAAGGAAAAAAAATTGTTTTCAATTTTCGCGAGATTCGGGCGATGTTTGTCAATTAACAAAAACAATATTTTCTCTAAAAATTTTCTAAAATGTTAAATAAACGATTCGGTTAAAAAGGAAAGGAAGAAAAAGACGAAATAACAACAACAAAAGGAGTGAAAAACAGAACATTTTCTTACCCCTTGCAGACACGCCTTCGTCTATAATTGGAGGGCTTTCGTTAGAACCCAAAGTGGGTGGCAGAGGGTTTGCCACATACAGGGGAGGATCTTTGAGGACGACCTAATCTGCGGATTGGCAAAATGCCAAATGACCAACCACCAAACTCAATAGATTTCACTTCGACGACGGAGGGCTTTGTGCATTGCCAAAAGACGAGCGAGTGGGAAGGAGAAAGAAAAAAGAAAAAAGAAAAAAAATAAAATAAAAGGACTAAAGAGATGAGACCTCGTCGACGAAGCCGAAGGGACAAGGAGCAGGTTAGGTCCAGATTGCGAGCTGCCCTTGCTCGACCTGTCGTTCGCTTTACGTTCACCCTTCTAGCGACTTGTTGACATCGAATAGCACTTTTTATGGCGAATTACGCCTTGTTCTCCGTACTTGTAAGCGGAAAGCTTCGACCCTTCGGCGTCCCCGATTTGGACCACGCTGATAACTCGCACACGCATCTATCTGCCGCAGACGGCTCCCCAATCAAACCTCAGAGACCACTCGACCAAGGTCGTGCAAAAAAATAAAAAAATAAAAGAAATAGCCACGTAAATAACAACCGAACAGTTTCGCCACTAAAAAAAATTTACAGACACTACTCGATGTAAAAATTTTCAGTTAAATTGCAACATACCCCATCTGTTTTCGATAAAAATGGTTTATTAACCGGAACTGGCCTATTCATTTTGTATACAAATAACCTTCCTGTGTTTTTTGCACGTTATACACCATAAAACCGAATTTTTTTTTTAACACCGGTCGTTACACCCTTCTTTCCCTTTTCTTTGTGCAACCTCAACTCCATCCAGTGCTCGTCTGCTGAACTAACATTTTCCCCATCTCTTCTGTACGAACCAGCAGAACAAAAAACACACACAATGTTGATGAGATCACTTACAGAGGGATAATGTTGGGATCAGTGGACTTCCGGGCTACTCGCACGCATTCTGCCTTCGTTGGCCGACTCGTAAAAGCCTTTCGAGTGGTTCAAATGAATTTTTATCGCAGCTTAAAGTGTCGGCACCAGCTGGCTAGATTAAAGCTAATAATTTTCATAGAAATAATGCGACTCGCCGCATCACCTCTCGGTATTACCGGAGTCAAATTTCAAAAGACAACATTTAAATAACGACGACCTCCTTGACCACATTTTCCTCACGGAACTGAATAATTTTGCATGTTGTAAACGTGTTGAACATTTTTCCTTCTTTTAAAAACAAACACGATAAATGTTTAAAATTATTAAAATGCATCTTAAGTTGGTCGACCGGGGAGGTCAGTGCGTGGTCACTGATGACACAGCGAGACTCCAGAGAGAGTTGACTGCAGGGACAAGCACGCGTGTAAAGAGGTGAGCGACCGACTGGGTCTCGTTGGCTAAATGGCCAAAGAAGCTCGGGGTGTTCTCATCACTCCTGAGGGTGACGAAAGGATTAATCGACTCGGAACACTCGCTTGGCTTTAAGACGAGTTAATACTTGAGTGCGAAGCAACAGGAGTAAATAGAATCTTCCGTGCAATGCAGCATCTTGCTTTTCTGGTGTTAAAGTGACGTGTTGACGACGAGTGTAAAGTAATATTAATCCAAAATGGCTGCAAGAACCCTGATAGTTTGGTTTGAAACGAAAACAAGAAGAGTGCTCGTGTTTATTCCCTCGCCATCTCGGCTAAGTGCTTCTCAGCTCCATTCTTCATCATTTTCAAATTTGTACCGATCAAACAGGCTTACTATTAAGAGCTTGAAATATTAGGAGATAAATTTTTAACCGATGATGATTTTTTTTCCTGTTTTATTGTAAGAAAGTCGAGAAATGGAAATGGGAAGAGGAAGGGGGAGAAGAATGGGATGTGGGTAATAAAGTTGCAGTTCACGAAGCACATCTCATTAGCAGCAGCATCATGCGAGATAAATCGAGCAAAATTTTTCACCGAAATTGATATCCACACCACAAGTGTAGTTACAAATAACACAGAAAACGGCATCAGATAACCCCCTATTTCCTCTCTTTTTTTTATATATAGTATATATGAAATGTTGGGAATTTTCTGTGCGAATATGGATGAGTTTCGTCTCAATTGCAAAACCGATATTTTTTCCCTTCCTTTCCTTCCCTTAAAAAAATTCTATTTTCGCAATTTGCTTGTCATCTGGCAATTCCCCACAATTATTCACCAACACTTTACACGCAAAATACACCGTCGGTGGCGCATCGGACTTCGATATCGCACAGACTAACATCGAATGTTCTACAAACGCAATTCAATCAAAAATCTAAGGCACGCTAGCACCAAGAAAAATTTTACGGGCTAACGAGCAGATAAGTCAAGCAAGAAGCCGTCTTTAATGACATCAAATTCCAATAACCTATTCCCCACATTTCGCTTAAGCTTTAACGGCAACCGCATTAAAGTGAGAGCAGATTTTTATTCGTCTCACATTATGTCGAGACCGAGCCTTTATCCATTTAACAGAATAAAAATGTCTCTTGATACGGTCTCTTCACTTCACACTTTTCATGACCAAAGCACTGGGTTATATTAGTGTCAGCACACTAACCAAAAGTGACCGCACTTGTTTCTATGCCGCAGATAGGTCACATCACATTCAGCTACTCACTAAAAGGCCCTTTTCGTTATTACACGGAGAGCTTGTTGGCAAATGATCTCGAGCCACATTCATTAAACAGGACATTACTCCCTGAGGATTGAGGGCAAATTTACGCAGCAGGCAAACTCTTTTCTCTTCCTCTATCATCCACAGCTTTTACCGACATCCTTCTTTTCCCTGTCCCTAGCATGTCGACGACAGATTTACAACCGAGAAGTTCATTAATTACCCTTCTTTTACTGTAGCAGCCAACCACGCGAGGAAAAAATATTTCATAAAGAAAAAAAGGAGTTGATGGGAAACTGTAGGAAATAATACACCGGGTTTGTGTTCACTCGACTATCGGCAAAACTTCAACTGAAATTTCCTGTTATGGACGAATAATTTGCCGTTTCCTTTGCAAAGACCATTCGGAGTTAAACCTAGAAAACGGAAGTGAAGAGCGGCTGCCCAATATCGTGTCGGAAGCAGCTCTGACATGAACCTGGACCAACTTCCGCAAACAATATCTGTTTGTTGTGTGCAGACCATGAATGCGACACGGGCTTAACCAAATACATGACAAGCTGGCAAAGGCCACCGTCATGCACCGAGCTTGGAAACCAGCTAAAGTCGAGAGTCGCGCACACAATACAACAAAACTGGACAAAAGAACTTTATATCGTGAATTTTTCTTCCAAAAACTCATTCAATTTTTATCAGCTCAAATATTGATTGCGAATTCGGTCTGAGTTTGTTTGAATTTACTTATTTAAAGCCTTGTTTTTTCACAAAACAAACGCCTCAAACGTCAGAGATGCAACGAAACATTGTTTTCCCCTCGAGTTGTAGTCATTCCATATACATAATAATAATAAGTACAAAAATAACCGGTATTTACAACCCTTTAGCTACACTGCAGCAGCCCCCAAACATCTTCAACTTTTAATTTATTCAAAGATTTCTTTTTTTTTCATGATATTTTTTTCACTTTTTCAAACCCTCTTTTTCTCTCTTCATCCTATTGTCTGCTTCATGGTCTATTCTATCCATGCATTCTTTCCGTCATTCAAATAGATTGTTAATGGAATGTGCAGAATCAAAAAAAAAGTAGGTTTTAGAAGTTTAAAAGCTATTTTCCTTTTTACATTCCATTTCTTTTTTCCTCTACACTTCTGCCTTCCTCTTTTCAAATTCCTCGTCTTTGTAAATAGCTCATCGAAACCAAGTCGACGACCAACAGCAGCAGACGTCACTTTATACAAAATATTCCTTCATTCTTCCTCTTCTTTTCAAGATGAAGATATGGAGCACTTGATACGAGCTTCAAATGTCGAACTTGGGCAAATCTATTTTTACTGCGTTTCAAAAAAACTCCTCAGTTTTCTCTCTTCTTTTGTTCCTTCCACTTCCTCCAGGTTAACTTTGATACAGTGCCAATCATCTCTCGTTTCGACTGCCGTCTTAAGTTTCGAGTGACATTACGACTCGACTTCCCTAATCTTCAAAGTGCATCGTTGAAAAGATACGAGTCGCCCGAGATTTTTTCCTCCTCCCATCCTAAACATATCTGTTAGCCACAAATCCTACTTACTTCTCAAGTCAAATCGGGTTGTCGTCGTTCTTCATTCATGACCCACCACTTTTTATCGGTAACGTTCACCATTCTAGGGTTTTTAGCCTTAAGAAGCTGAAGCTGACAACTTTAGATTGCCGTGTCGCTACACATACTCCCCCCCCCCCCAACAAGGGGGCGAAAACCCAAATGTTTAGTACGTTATTACAATTTGCAATTCAATGTAACCGTCAGTATCATGTAATAATATTAAGTACGGTTTGCATACGAACAAATAAACCAACTTTGTTTATTCTTTCGAGTGTGCTTTACGGTAGAAATTGAATTGCAAGTCGGTTTGCTTGATAAAATGAAAACAAACTTACTGCAAAGGCAAAATGGTGATTTCAAAAATTTAAGAGTTTTTTAAAGGTTATGTTTGTCTTCCTTTAAAATAAATTCTTCCAACTAGTAAGAAAAAAAAACATTAAAGTTATAATTCCGTAAAGAAAAATCTAATTTCATCGAGTGAAAAGGAACACACACTGAACAAGTAATGCCGCCCAGCCCTTAAGCCTTTACTCTCTTACTTCATTTAATTTAGGGCCTGACATTGCCAACATTGGAGCATAAATAATAAAAACATACACCGGGTATACTTCTTTCCTTTTTTTTTTTTTTGAAAAAAATTAAAATTGAATTGCGAGTTGACTTTATCGACTTCGAAACTCAAACTTTTTCCTCCTCGTTTCGATGCAACATTTTCCAAGTGGTGCATTATTTTCTTATAAAGCGCCTCATGCTTCATTATTGAATCCTAATAGCGTGTTCATTTGACTGTGAATTTTCATGTTGAGAAAATCCGTGTTGATAGGATTTGCAACATCAAGTGGGCCGTCCCACCGAACAAGTCTAGCGTTTCTTTTCCCTTGTTTATATCGAACCAAAATAACCAATACAGCCCTATAAAATCCAAAACAGTGCTGGCTGCCTACACGAAAAGATGACGAACTAATTTCCGCATGATGGAACTTGGAAATGGGAAATTAGTTTGGATCGTTGCGTGCTATGATTAATTCTCCAGCCACAATGCATATTCAAAAAACACCCCATCAAAATTTCCTAGTACCGTAACTCATGGCAACAATTCGTGCGTTTGTTCCACATACCGTATAACGTAAACTGCAAATTATTAAAGTTAATAATTAAAAATAAAAAAATCAACTCGACGCCCATGTACAGGTTCAGTCGACTGCAATTTCAGAGAATCGTAGGAGTATGAAAAATGTATGTTATTTTTTTTCTCTTGTTCTTTCCTTTCTAGTTCCTCACCCCTTTGAGATCCTGATAAATGATTCACAGAGTAGTGAACGACACCCCACCGCAAGCACTAATTAAATTCCATTGGTGAGTGTTGATAAATTCACTGCAACGAGATTACAACTTGACATCTGTTATAAAATTCGTTATTAATGTCTTTTTATACCGCAAATATTGCCTCAAGAGCAGTCGTGGATTCATCATTTCGTCCCTGGGTAATTTGCATGTCATTAGTCTCACGGAATAAAAGAAAAAAAAATTCTTTGCTGCAAGACACAGCATTGTAAAAAAGGTTTACCCAAAGAGAAAGAGAAAAAGTAGAGCAATATCTCATAATAACTGACAATAACCCAGATTGAACAGAGCCCCTTCTGGACAAAGAAGTCTTTTGTACCGTAATCCGCAATAAGTTCTGTTTGCACAGAGATAGTTGGATGAAAACTTAAAAAACAAACAATAAGTACAAAGAAAACAAACTCTCTTATAAGGATGAAGTTTTTCTTAACATTAATACACGAGGCTGATCGATGGGACTGGATAATTGAATTTATATTATTCAAACAGCAATTCCGTTTCTATTATACTAGGAATTAGCATAATCGTATTAGAAAAAGAATAATAAACTTAACATACAGTAATAACGTCTAGAAATCTTGAAAATATCATTCAAAGACGGATACAGACTGAAGTCTTAAATAAGAGAATATTAAAATTAAAATTCAATGAATAAGTTTTCATATACATCTTTGTTAATATAAATAGTTACATCCGAAATCGACTGGATGGATTTCAAGGAAGAAAAAACCCATTGTGAAGAAACAAGAAATGAAGAAATAGTGTAAAGACGAAGATAAAGTAAAGATGGCAAAGTGGGGGAAAAAAATTCTTTTAGTGGGTTTCCTCATAGTCCACTAAAAGCAATATACTGTTGAAAAAAGTAAAGGAATGGGAAAGAAAAAAAGGATGAGGATGCACCCTTTGAACCCACGAGAGAGAAAGGGTTCCGTGTTTACCTCTCTAGGTTTAAAGCAGAAAAATAAACGAATGGGCGCGAAAATTTATGCACAAGGAAATAGATAGCTTTATCATTTGTCAACATTCAAACTTGAAATAAACATTTTCAGGTCGGTGCAATCACAGCAGTACATTAATCTTACACTAATTACAGACAATAATTTTAGGAAAATCGATCACTCTATGTTGGACAATTCCGTTAAGAAGATTTACAGCGACAATAAATACCGTAAAAACAAAACAAATCGTTTAAATAACCTTTAGAAATGCGAGGATTTCCTTGCGGCTTTATTGCATTTTTTTTACTGACTACCATAAACTAAACATCAAAATTCCCACTAGTTTCTCAAATCGGTTTTTCTACTACGTATACAAAAAAACGAAGGTGAAATCTCCTTCGTTCATTTCCTTAAATATCATATACACAATGCTAAGTATTTAAAATTTCAAAAATGTATGATTATTCAACTGTAGAAGAAACGGTGCAATTTTTCAATCAGAAATTTCGAAAGACCATCAATTGATATTATTAACTACTACTCGCATTCCAGTCTCCAATAGACACATGTAGTCATAGCAAGAAATTGGTTGGATCAAGTTTGATTGGTAAAATAGAAAAAAAAAGATTTTACTGTGCAGAAAATAACATTTGGACGATGGTACACATGGGAAAATAAGTCCAGCAAACTGATGATTCAAGGCAATTATAAGAAAGACTTTCCCCAAAACTTATTGTATGTCTGTTTGATGAAAACAAAGAATTATAAATCAACTTAATCCCACCAGAATTTTAACAAAAAATGGCATATCGGAAACTAGGTCTTGATAATCGCAAATATGAATTTGTTTATCATTACTGAAACCATCCGCCATTCAGTAAGATATAAAAGAAAAAATAAAAAAAAATAATATTTGGTATGGGATATGTCGAGCGAAACTTTAATTAATTTCCGTGGGCGATTTACTAACAAGTAAGAGAAAAAACAACAAATATAAACAGTTTTTTTTAAAATAAGTTTGTCAATATATGATTTTTACTCTGTAATCTATCTACCAGCACCGATTTAAAGACGGAGAATAAGCATCATACATAAACATATCAACCGGACAGGGGAAAAAACCAAATCGTTTAAATAACCTTCACACACCAGACACAATACACACATTTCCTTGTAGCTTTAATCTCTCTTTGGCTACCACCATAAACTGCATTAAAATTCCCACTAGTTTTCGAAATTAGCCTTTACAGCCTAAAAAGGTAATTAAAACTCCCTTCATTTATTACCTTATAATTACATAATGCTATTTAAAATTCTAAAATTTAAGTACTTCGGTCGAACACAGTTTCACATTTAAAATTTTAAGTATAACAGAAAGAGAGATAAGAATAAGCCAAAAAGAAGAGAAGGGAAAAAAGAATAAAAGAACAAAGATCGAGCTATACCGGCGAAAAGCAGCCAAGCGAATAAGAGGTGAAAGGCTCATCCTTCCAATTTATGACCTCCTTGCTTGGACAGAGTACACCAAGAAGTGAGAAAAACGATGATCATTTGTCATTTGAGACACGGCCATTACATTCTCTGTATCTGTAACTCCATTTCTGCTCTGTATTATAAGCTTATTATATATAAAAAGCAAATAATATTAGGTTAGAAAGTCTTCCGACTCATCAGTTCGCTTAATACGGTATTTTACATATTTTCTCGATATTTGCAAGAAGGAATTCATTTTCTTCTCTAAGAAAAGAGGAAAAATCGAACATGCTTTTCACTTGTCTCGTTTCTTTATATCCTGTTTCCATCCTTTTCTTAGAAATGTCTTTTGCTTTTGGCTCGTCTAACTCGCTTTTTCAGCAACAAAACGCGAATCGAAAGTAGTACCCGAGGGGGTGATTCAGTCGAGAACGATGATGACGCAATGAGGAAAAAAGCTCATAACAAACAAACGGCCGCTGCAGACATTAATAACAGAGAATTGAGAGAAGACAAACATCACTACTTAATTCAAGCAAGCTGCACCGAGATCAATAAAACTCACGCTGCTCAAAAATAAACCTCGTGTGTTTGTCAAGCTTAAGAAATACTTTTTTCCTATCATTTTTTTAACAAAAATTTGTTTTTATAAAATTAATTTTTAGCAAGAATCATCATAAATGTAAATATTTTCCTTGCAACACTAAACTTTCCTACACCTCAGTCGTCATGGGAGCTAAAAACTAGGCGTACAACTATCATCAAAGAAGCTCCAAAGAGTGTTGAGAAGAATTCTGTGACTTTACACGAATCTTGTACGGTGAATCCAACTTAAACCTCGAATGTGTGAAGTTAAAATTGCAAGTAATTTATTCAACGTGTTTGGGTTCATTGCCTGATTGGTTGCACTTGATTAGAAAATAAGTCATGTGCACCCAGTTACAAAAGGCGATTGCCTGTAGTTGTTGCCCAACATGGCACTTGTGTAGAATAACGTATAATTCTAAATTCCCATTACAAAAAATTACAAAATTACAAAACAGAAACGATAATACTGTTGTGCACTGGTGACGTTATGTACGATGACGTCACCTATGTTGGTTAAGGAGACACGTGTGTAGGGCAATGATGTCATTGGTGAAGGGTACAAAACATTAAGTGATTTATTGGTTCCTGTCAAGCTTTATATACAGTATAGTGACGTCATCGTACATGACATCACCAGAGCACAACATACAGTATACTAGTAATTCAAAACATTTCTGCAAATATTGTAAACAGACCACACCCCAACTTTAAATCGAAGTTTTACGATTCAATCTGAATTTCTCGAGCCACTTTACATCGGTGGTCTTATTTATACGGTATATATTTATTTACAACATCCAATATTAAATATGTGAAAGCAGCGTCATTTGAGGGCAGTCCGCAAGCTGTTGGAGCATAGCCAAGACTTTGCTTTCCATTCTGCCAATCCTGCAGCAATTTTTTCCCCCACAAAATTGCTACGTATAAACAACACGAACTTAATCCAAATTAGCATTCAAACATACATAGAACAAATTTCAAAATTACCTGCTGCAGGCAAATTTACTGTATAAAAGAAAACTCAGAAGCCGGTACCTAACAACAACAAGAGAAATTAAACAAAAATAGTTGCAAAACTCAAACTTAAAAAACAAAGATACCTTTAACTCACCTTTGGGGTGAACTTTGTTTGCTTTGCTCGTTACAACATCCAAGCCCGCCAGCTTGGTCAGTGATAAATTCAATTCGATTCAATTTTTACATCCGCTTGACCGACCCGGTACCTTTTTCTGTTCGATATTTCTTGAATCTGTGCCCACTACTTTAAATCCTCAAAATTTTATCCTTTTTAAAGTTCGACTAGCTTTAAAAACCACTCAGCCATAAAAACAAAAAAAAAACTTTCAATTCAACCCAAAAATTCCAAAACTATTTTTCTACAAGTTATTTTAATAAAATGATTTTTTGCACATTATAAAAATTAATTACACTTATAAACCAACCACATAAAAGACAAGGTGACTTTATAAATTGCTCTACCATTAAACGCATCCACTTTTCAAAACTTCGTGCTAATTAAAATGATGTGCAGTAATATAATAAAAGAAGAAAAAAAAACTTGTACAACCCATGTTAATAGCTGTTTTGACTGTCGGTCGTTGGCATCCACAAGTAAAAAAAAAATCAAATAACTTGACGAAACAAGGCAATTTCATATCAGGACCCTCCTTGTTCCTTTTTACCATCTCTTCTTTCATTATAAAACCCAAAAAAAATAAAAATAAAAAAATGAAAAAAAATCAACTTTAACTTACTCTCTTAATTGCTAGAGTAAGCATACTAAATGACACAGAGCAAACTGCAGTGAGCAAATGTTGCTTCATTACTAGATTAGAATAAAGGTTGTTAAAATTTTTTGCCAGCTACGAGCACAGGTTGAAAGAAGAAGGGAGATGGGGGAAAGAATAAACGGTTGGAGGGCGTGTGTTTACATAAAAAACACCTTCCAGTAAAAGCAGAAAAATAAGATGTTGCAAAAATGAGAATCACTAGCAACTCATACAAAAGTCTCATGTTGACAAATCTGTTATTAGACTCCAAACTTCTTTCAAACGTAGGGTAATATACTTATGTAAATTAGAGAAAACTTTGGTCCAAACGACAGTCATTTGCATTTCAAGCTACGTTGCGAAATGATGTAAAATGAATGACTCGATTCTAAATTGCACTATAGGCTTTGTTAAATTTCTGCAATAACGTGTCGCACTGATGGTCACAAGACTATCGTTTACTTGTACTTATATTGTAACGCCAACTAAACACCGAATATATCTAATTTAACTTTCTCTTGTAATTACTTCCTTCGAAAACAAACCGGAAAAAACAAAACCAATGTCCAATCAATATATCGAACAAAAACAAAAAAAATAATGAAACAAAAGAAAACAGTCATTTCTTTTCCCTGTAGTGTACTTAGTCTACTAGTATAGCCTTCACATGACAGTTCATTTCCTGAGCATCAAATCCTGATATTTTTTAGGCCAACTTGTCACTTGCATTGCAGTGGGAGCAAAAGTCCCAACTATTTCTCTTTTTTCATTTTTTTCTTTTTCTTTCTCTTTTTACTTTCCCACAGCCTTAACTTTTTCATCTTTCTACGAACCCAGAAACTTTACTCTAAAAACACGCATATCCATACACTTCTCATCTCCGGACTTTCATTTATTGCCATTTCAAATCCCATATAATACCAGCGCACGTATCAATACACGTCATTTGTTCTTGCTGCGTTGGATGATTCACGACTGTCGACTACTGAGTCAGCAATAAAAAGACAGAATGAATTTGTAAGAATTCTCCTTGCGTCTTTCAGAAACAGACCGACAAATAGCCGTGGCAAAAGCGGCAGCGCAATACTGATGACAACCATGATTGATGGTCACTTGGAGTTATGGCGCTTCCTAACAACAAAAAAAATTTTTTCCCGCTTAAAAACTCTTATTGCAATAACAAGAACGAAAAAAAAAACATCTCGCAACCCGGTTCACTATAAAGTGCCGACATAAATCTATGCAAAACTGTGAAAGTGTATTTGAGGTACACAACATTTTTTCCGGGTTCTTGGGATTCATAAAATATGGTGTTATGTTTGGTTTATAGTGTTATTAGTTGCTCGTGTCATTTTGCCTCCTAGCGACAAAGTGTGACAAAGTGCATCAACATTAGGAGTTTTCGAGCGTATTACATATTGCCATTTTTATTAATAGCAAAGCTGATTTTTGCATACTTTAGTCGTAAATAAAGAGTTTGATATGCCATTTTTGAACTCATAAACACATCATTTTCTGTTGGGTTCTCAATTATACCTTTGATTTTCATGCTCGTGTCACAAGAGTGCTGCCAGCTGGTGCCTCATCGCGGTTTCTAGTCGAAATTAAATGAAAATTCATTTTTTTTACTGTATCTGGAAATTACTTTAATGAAAAGAGATTAAAACTTTTGGCTCGATATTTCCACACGAATACCAAAACACCAAAACAACAACTCGGCCTTAACGCACCATATCAAATTGGTCCAACTCGCACCATAAAAAAAAAAAAAAAAACTAGAATAAAAAAAGAATAGAAGAATTTAGTCTCGTTTTTTTAAATTTCACTGCTCGAAAAACAATAAATCGTGAGCCAATAACTACACTACTATTCTCAAGTGTATCTTGCAGACTTCCACATAAATTTTACAGGGGGAAAAAGGCACAGTATATCAATGTAGTCCCCAAAGGTTCGAAGGCGATACAAACCTCCAGTTTCGCTTATTCCCATTAAGCTACAAATCGAATCAAAACTATTAACACTGACTATCCAACACGAGCTACATAAATAAACCGCTTAGTGGGTTTATTTCGAGTGGAGTGATTCCTGTCTTTTAACTCTCTTCCCTTCCCTCCCAAATGCTCAAAAATAAAGTCGAAACTGTCGCAGTTTACATCTCTTTTTAACATTCACACACATATAAAAGAAAAAAAGAGAGACACCAAACTGCCCATAAACCAAGTTGGGCAAGATATACCAAAGTTTTATGTACTCTCGGCAAAAATAAAAAATGAAAAAAAATTCTTTGCATAAAAAATTCTTCAAATGATTCTACAATTCCCAGGACAATACTGATAGAGCAAAAAAATATAATAAAAAAAAATATATAAAAAATTCATCGGACAAAAGATAAAAACGTACCTTTAAAATGAACTTAAAAATTTTAATACATTTCAAAGCATAAAATAATAAAAATAAAAAATAAAATAAAAACATATGTAACAACAGTCCTCAAGAAATTCCATAGACAGAAATAAAGAATAAAAAAAAAAGTTTCATGAAAATTCTCATCAAACAAACTCGAAGCACATTCTCTTTTCTCTATTTTATACAACTTCTATATCTTCAACCGAGGCCAAGCGAAAAATTGGATCTTGCAATGTGCCAAGAAGTTGAAGCAATTTAGCACCCGTTTTATCAGCACTCGGATTGCCAGTTCCAATAGTCATGAGAAAATGACAAATAGGACCAACCAATGGCCACAAGACCCTGAAACAACTGGCTGCAATTCACACCGCACACTGAGCCTTGACGGCTAAACAAGCTCTTGACTTGTTTACACAACGCTTTCATAGCCCTTTACGTTACCACAACAGCCCGCACACGACACCTAATGCCGTAATCGTGACACAGCGCATAACCAAATGCAAGTAGTTGCTCCATAAAACTGCTTAAACCCAGCTCTCATCTCCTCCCCTATCCATCTACCGGATGGAGGTTTACTTCTCTCGTCTTGTAAACTTTCCAGCTTTTCCCCATTATGTCTGCCTCTTCCATGCTGTATCTTCTGCTCGAGAGAAGTGAAAGGCGAAATCTCTCTCCTTTTCTGATGAAGGAGCCACATTTTCAACCGTCAGATCCCATTGTAGCGCCGAGACAAGACGTCGTCCCACCCACGTCCATATATTATTCGCTAGCGTCTTTTCTTTTCTTTTTAAAATGGTTTTGGTTTCATGATAGAAGAGAATTTAAAGTCAACGTGCTGTGCACGAGTTCTCTCACAAAGGACACGTACAAAGGCCTTATTCAAAGATCAATGCGACGCACTACCAGTTGAAGTTATATTTTTTTTTGGCAATTGCAAACTCAATTTTACGGGAAAAGAGAAATAGGGGTAAATTGTAAATATAACTTTTCCTGCTATACATGTCTCAGGTTGGAAGATGAATTGATGAAGTGAGTGCGTGTGGCATTTATTTGGAGATAATCTATAATGGAATAATATAGATTGCTCCTATAAAAAGTTTTAATATTTTATCGTACGGGGAACAATGATTGAAATTGATGTGGGTTGATAAAGGTAGCAAGGGTTTATTGAAAAAGGTTATTGAAAAAGCATAAAGCGGTTTAAAGGCAAGGGCAATAAAAAGGAAAACCAAGTAATTGATATCTTCAATTTTTCAAATTGATTTTAACGTGTTTACGTAAAAAATTGGATGTGGAAATTCGATTATAGTTATTGAAGTTCAAAGTTTAGATAAATGATTATTTGTTTTCGATTACTCTATAAATCGTATCTGTGTATTAAATTTTCCAAAAAAGAAATATAATACCGGTATTAAAAAAGATTTTTTTTTTTAAATTGAATTTTAAATGGAGGAAAACAAGAAAAATTGGGAAAAGGACAAAAACTTTTTTCTCCTAGTCGTTTTTTTTTCTTTTCTTTAAAAAAAAAAGCTTGGCCCGTTCCTTCTGCAGCATTTAACAGTATTATGCACTTAACTTCCACTCCATTCCACTGGCTCCTCGATGGCCAGTAAGAAAAAAAAATGAAAGGCAGAACAGGGAGCGAATCCCCAAAGTACATTCGGACAAACCGAAAGATTCTTTTCTTTTTTCTCTCCTCTTTCCTAGTTTGTCTCAACCTTACAGCATTGAAATCCCACTTTTTGGCAGCGACTCTTTCCGATTTGGACATGCGATTGGAAAAGAAAAGAACCTCGTTTTTTTCTCCCTCCCTCCACATCGTCTCAAAGCACAAACTACCAAGTTCCAATTAATTATATAAGCCTCGATTCCGTTGCCAAAAATGTTACAGTAAGTTGCAGCTGTTCGATCACAACACCATAAACTAACAATTTTTTACCCCTTTTTCCATTTCCCCATTTCCCCTGCTTGCTTTCTCCCTTTCTCTCTTGTACACTCAAATTACAGCGAAGGAAATCCAACCACTAAATATCTAAATCAGCTTAATCTTTGCATTAAATCTTACGGGATTTAACCAACCGACACGTAAAAATTGCCAACAAGAAAACTCATAAAAGCGCAAGTTTTTAACGCCCTCTTTAACAGTCACTCGAATAACGTTGTAGTGTTAGTGTTTTATCTTTAAGCGTAGGCGAAGAAGAAAACGATCTAAAAGACACCGTTCCATCGAGGCTTTAAGGAAAGGAAGAAATGGGGAACATTAAAGGCAATGTGATTTATGAGAAAGGTTGCGACCAATGGCATAAATAGCTTTAGTCACCTGTAAAAGAGAGGAACTTCCTTGCATTCAAAGAGTTTCAGCCTTCCGAAAGGTCATAGTGAGGCCATTACTCGGATTAATAATGCTGTAAAAACTCGTGGCAGTAAATTAACCTTCATCGCACACCATCCGATGCTAAAGGTAAACAAGAAAAGGGAAGTTCGTACCGTATCTAATATTTAAGAAGAAAAAAAATTGTTTGTCAGGATGTCTATAATGTAAAATTATTAAAATTGGCAATTAAAAAAGGATGGTAAATGCTTAGATTGGTTGAAAAAAGTTGGCCATTACCAACTGTCAAAAGAAATTATTGGTTTTGAGGTAAAGGACCCAAGAAAATATATTAAATGTCAAACATTTCATTGTTGACAGATTGACCTGTTGGGTATTTGCAGTGAAAAGTAATTAAGAAGCATAAGGAGAAGAAGAAATCTTGATAGTGCTGTTCATTTCTGAAATGGAGCCGTGTTAGTGCTTTATAGATGGAACTAATTACACTCATGACATGTGAGAAAAGACAAAGGAATCAATACTTAGAGAAATGTAATTTTTTCCCTTTTTAGGTTCATATGGAAAAATGAATTGTTCAAAAGAAATCAATAAAAATGTCTAAATTGGAAAGACAGAAGTCGTTCCCATTTTGAGTAGCTCACTTATTGGCGTGTCGTTTGTTCTTAGTTTTTGATGCAAATTATGGGACCCCTTTTTTCTTCTCTAATGTCGGCACAAAAGATAATTGAATTTCCGCAGTAAAGAAGCTTTCCAAATGGTGACATTTTTCTGATAAATTTCACTTTAATTTCATCGATAAAAATATTTTACTTTTTACAATTTGTATTTAAAATGCAGATATTGCGCTTCAAAGAAATTGTAAAAGAGTAAAAAAATAAAAAATAAAAAATAGTACATTTCTCCAGCTCGTATACATGTAAAATAGGGAACTTTTAATATCAAATGACAAACACTTGACATTGAAATGCACTTGTAGTCTCTTGTAGGCACACACACACCAACTGAAACTGTCAAATTTAGAGTCATGTCCCTGTTTTCAGCATCCATTTCTTTTTTATTTTTTCTTTTCAATAAGAAACTGAGCACGTCTGTTCCGTGATCGACAGCAAATCAATTTCTGTCATCATTTTTTGTTTTTCGTCAGCTGTTACTAAAATTTTGACTTTTTAGCTTTTTTTTTTTTTTTATCGAACCCCCGGATTGTATACATTTAAATTAATTTCAAAACTATAGTGAGAAAAAAATTTCTTTTCTCACACCCATCATTCGAAATACGTTATTAGTCTAATTTCTTCTTTAAATTCATTTTATAGTTTGTGTCATTTATTTTCTTCCGCAGGTTAAAAGGTGAGCCGCAGTGCTAGAGGGTTCTTGCTGTCAGCGTGAAACGATTTAAAGGTGGCTGATTACATTTATCCAATTTTCGTGCTACGTTTGACGCAAGTTCGAGTTCAATCTTCATGCAAGTCGACACGTGCTGTCCGCAGGGAAGTGCGTCGGCCCACGGAGGCAAAAGCAATGGCAAAAGCCGGACGGTTTTTTTTTTTTTTTGCGATATTGAATAATTTTTGGGTTGAAAAATTAATTACACGACAAAATTGGTCGTTTAATGTACAAAACCTGCTTTTCAATATTTGAAAATTGCAGATTTCAATAATTTCTACGCCGAAATTAAGAATTTTAATGGAAAATTGTTTTCTTTTCGACGTCATGGGGTTTTCATAACCGCACAGTGGTCACATCGTGCTCGTTAAACGAGCTATAAATATCGTTTATCATCGCCATGCGTAAGAAATTCGTGGAAAACATATTTGCCACGAATGGGTGTAAAAATTTGGTCACTACTCGAATTGCAGGTCAAAAATCTAATTATTGGAAATAAATTAATCGGCATGAAAGATTGAATATTAAATGCACCGGAAGACTACTCAGCGTCGACGGTGTCATTAACAAATTGATTTTTCTACAAATGCAACATGAATTCGCTAAGCTTCCCACGGATAATACATTTAATCGAAGTCGAAACAGTAATGCCATCTGCTTGAACTTTAGAAAATACACGAATGCTAGATGTTTAGAATGTGTAAACATGTCTTGCTTAATCATATGGACATAGCATGCGGTATGAATAGGGAAATCAAATAAAGAAAACGTAACTAATTCAATAACCCGATACCGAATTTTAAAGTCGAGCATTTCATTCGCATATCAACCAAAGAAATTTTCTCTCATCTTCATTTTCTCTTTCTCCCAACAGGAATAATTGCTAAACTGCGATGTTTTTCATCACTTAGTCGTTCGATTCCATTAAAACTCGACACCAAAGCACTAATTTCCAAGTAAATAACTTGTTTTCCAAAAATTGCACATTACAAACCACGTATTAAAGTCGCATTTACATTCCCTAGAGGGCAGAGAAAATAAAAATGCTGTAAAACCTTTCGGTGTGTAAATACGTGAATAATTAAAGGGCAAAAATCAAAAAGATAAAATTCTCTGCACAAAGTAATGAAAAGGGGAGCAATCTTTAATGAGATTAAAGTGCACTTGGGCAATGAGAATCACGTCCTTGTCTCTACCAATTCCGGCTAAGATTTCCGGTATGTGATGAGGCAGCCGAGTGCTGACTACTGGTGGTTCCTCCATTCTTTTTCTCCCTCGCTTTTTTTTATTGCCGAAAAAAGGGTGTGAGTTCTTGCAGAGACATTTTCCCCTTCCCTTTCACTAAAACTAAGACAAAGTTGGACTCCAGTGGTGAAGTCGGCGGGAGAAATTTTTGAATTGCCTACTTTGGAGGGTGTGATAGCAAAACGAATGGCTCCAATTAGGTTGTCAAGTGAGTCGAGTGAATGAGTACTTAGCGACGGGAAGAACCGCGGATAATTGCTCGGAAACTTTCTCGTCAAACGAGGATGCAAAATAATTTTCTTTCACCGTGTTTGTTTTCGTTACTGACATATTCTTCCGAAATGTTTCCTCCCCATTTTATTTTTCAACTTTTTCAACTTTTGTAATCATCATTTCTCTGCCGTCTTTTATGACTCTCATTCCTCGCTTAATATTTCTATCTTCCCACATTGTATTTGGCATTGACGCTGCGCTGTGCAGTGCAATGCAGTTCGCCGACCGACAAATACATACTCGGTAGGAAAAACATACCTGAAATTTCTGTTTTCCCTGCATGACCCACTTTTGTAATGCGTGCGGGATTTCTGAATGACCGTGTCGTCAAATCTTTACTTGAGGGGAAGTTGTTATCGCTTGCATACAGTACACAGTAATCTATGGCACCATGTTCTTCGCGTGTGACATTATAAGGCTGTTAGCTGCGTTATTTATAACGTTGTAAAGGATGGAGTTTCTTATACTTATTGCCCAGCCTCATGTTTATAAGCATAAGGATATCGTAACTTACGAAAAGTTATGTTCGCAAACTGTTGTAACTAGTGAGTAAATATTTCCGAGTGCGGGGAGAGGGAGACATGCTATAAAATAGTATTTTGGAGGTTTAAATTAATCTCGAGCTGCTTGCTGAAAAAACTATCAACTTAAAGCCACCCGTATTGTAAGCCGAAAACGGTGGATTTTATATTTTAAATAGATATTTCACTGCAAGAAGAGAAAATTGTAAAATTCTTATTTTTTTCTTTGTCGATAGAAATGGAAGCAATAAATAAGAAAATTTATTGGCTGAAGGCAAACAAGCGTTTCACTACCATCTGCGACTTTAGTGCCATCTTCCAAACCGGCAAATCATAGCATTTTATTGCTATGCACGAAAACCGATGCGAAACCTCACCAGGGAGATTTCAAATTGATCTCAATTAACGTAGCAAATAAAAAGGCAAACAGCAGTATCGGAAAATCTAATACCAGAAAGATGACATGCCTCGGAGCAGTTTCAAAATTAATCCCAAACTCGACTGAGGTCAATGCGATGTTAGAAAAGAGGGAAATAGACAGCAACGACTTTTGAGTTACTTCCACTAAGTTTGTTGGACAAACAGCGAGTCTGAATGACAAACAAAACAATAAAAGCACGTCATAAGCCTCGAGCATCTTCTCTAATTGCTCTGATTCAATGATCTTTCTCAGCGTGAACTCGTGATAACCTCGCATCGATTTCGCTGCTCGCGACAGCTAAACCTCCAATAGGAATCCAAAGTATGCATGGCAAATTATGTTCAGGCATTCCTCTACTAATAAATATAATTTATTATTAATATTATTACGATTAAAATTTTAAATTTAAAACGTACGCTTTTCTTGGTCGACATGGAAAGTTGTAAAGTGTGTTAATTGCTGCTTGGGTTCGTCGAAGGGATTCTCTAATGGTACCTATATAAAGAGTGTTTACTTTAAAGTGTTCACCCTAAATATTTTGGAAACCGTCAATGCAAGCTCAGATCTGACTGTGCGAACCAATAGGAAAGTAGGGATAGCGAATCCAATGGTGAAATGGGTGATTCGTTCATCAACTCGTTAATGGAATCAGTTAGAAGAAAAATTCCAAATTGAAAGTTGTAGAGCAGGTCAAGTTTGCCTAAGAACCGTCATTAATTTATTAAAAATTAACAACTAAGTGAAAGTGAAAAATAAGGAAAAACATATTAATCATACTATAGGTGATGATTCTGCAGTTAAAAATGCATTGAAAGTGGTTGGAAGAAACAAAACACTTTTTTTCTAACTGTTCCAAACTCCAATTAACTAATTGACCCATTCTAGCATGTTTGAGGTCAAATCTGATTACACCATTGGATCTACTTCCTATTGGCTCGTACAATCCGGTTTGATCTGATCTGGGATTGATGGTTTCTAAAATATTTAAAGTGAACACTTTAAAGTAAACACCCTTTATATACAGTACAATGGTACCAAAAACCCGGTATATTTTTTAAGCGCTGGACACCATTTTATAGGTATTGATACTGGTTTATGAGTGGTTTTGTTAAAGTTTTTGGGTGATTTTTGATGGTTTTTAGAGGGTTTTGAACTATTTTTACCCCCAAAACCTTACGCAACTACTCAAAACCCCCTTAAAGCCCCTAATTATTAAAAATTGTACCATTTTGATTTTATTTTCGTAACGTATTTTTGAAAACTATTACGCGGAACTGGTTTTACAAAAAGTACGGTATTCTAGAAACACTAATTCGTTGCATAAATATTACTTTATTTGCTCACCTCAGTTAAATAATTTGCAACATCAACCCTTTGTGTTTGCGGTGGACTTATGTGTCATCATCTGGAAAGAGTGGTTCGTGAAGTGACCGCAAAGCTTTCGTGACATCGTGTTGAACATTTTTAAGAAAGGTTAACTAAATACTGCGCCCATCACAGCTGCATAGTCGAGTTTAGTGTTTACACATACCCATTACACGTAAAGTGGCTTTTAAAACTAGTTAATTGATTTAAACTTTTGCTGCGGATCATGTGAAATAGGTATAGTGAAAATTTAAACACTTTTAAAACATCTCTTTGAATGCAGCTGCAGATTATTTAAATGTGCAATAAAAAAATCAATTTAATTAGATCACGTAGACCAGTGAATATCCATTGCGCTTTGTAACGCGGTTTCAAGTGGTAAGATAATCCATCCGTGATTGCATCATCAATTAAACTAAATTTACCAAGAGAAACTTCGCCAACTGTGCACACAAAAGATTGCGAGCAAAAATCCATCCACCTGGTAGCGAAAGTGGTCTGCAACTTGTCACAAAACTCTTTCCATCTTTTATTTTTTCTGTTTTTACTCGAACAAAAATTATCATAAACATTTGCTGCATGAACAAAACGTGCAAATTTCCTTATCTTAATTTCGCGAGTGTAATTTTGCGTAAATTCATTTCCCACAGTATGACATTATCATCCACCGCATAAAAAAATCTCAGATAAGAAAGCGTGAGAGAGAAAAAAAATTAAATCTCTACTTTATGGTACCGTTTCGACTCAAAAGAAAACTTTATTCTTAATTATATGTCTTTTGTACAGAATATTTGCACAATTTCCGTCAAATGTCTGACAAAATATGAGAAATAGTTGAGATTTCAAGTTGTAACACCATGTAAATACAGTAGTTACAAACACTAATTAAAAATAAAAAAATAAAACCTAAAATATTACTACGTAAAATATTTTTCACTCTCAAAAAAACTCAGCCCCCAAACTCATTTATCTTCTTTCTTTTACTTAAACATTTAACACCACCTCACCACCTCCATGTTTTTATCTTTATTTTAAGTCCACTGCACTTGTTTCTCACGGAAGACTATCATTGACCGCTGTTTATCTGGAGTGAAGTGCTTTTAACCACTTTTCTTTTTCTTTTTCTCAGGAAATTCCCTTTTACTCCAAGTAATTTGCTAAGATAATCTGACGATCAAGCCCATTACACGTCTGACTTTTGACGCTTCGAGAGAGAAGTTTGCCCCATGTTCGGCCAAAGAGGTTTGTTTACTAAGCACTTCTGTTTCTTTTTCTCTTCTTCATAAAACTGTTTTGCTTTTCAGCAACGAGTAAAATGCACTCTCTCCACTAACCATGAATGTTAAGTGCTTTTCTTATTCTGCACAAAACATGCTTGGCTAAACTTTCCCCACACCCACCGCTTTTCTTTCATATACAAAACATTTTCCTTCCTACTTCCTCTAAAATAAAAGTTTAAAGTCAAAAGTTGATTTCGTTTCCCTTTTAATCGTTCGATGAGATTTGTTTTAAATATATTTGATGGATTATTTATAAACTTTAAACCGAATCTTTTTTTAAGTTACTCATTCCAAACATTCCTAATTTCGTTTGCCTTAGCAAAGTTCTTTCCACATGGCATTAAAAAAACATCAAGAGATGGAACCCCAAAGACATTGGAAAGTTCAAAAGGAAACGGAAGCTTCTAAAACTTCAACGAGTTGAGACCAAACTGCTGCAAAATTCGAGATCGGCTGAAACGCAGTCCACAAGATTCAGTTGGTTAAGCACGAATTATACGAGCCCATGTTGAAATGCGGGCAGTAGATGAATAGGAGTCTGGGGATTTTATAACAAACTTGTGCGGAAAGGGTTGAGCGATTTCTAACTATCGCATAAACTAATGTGTACTCTGTTTCAACAGCAAAATATATGCTGACTAAGATAAGGTACAGTAATTTAATGTATGGAAATAAACAACGGGGCCAAAATAATGAATAAATAAATGATCGAAAAACTAAATTAAGGTACTTACAGTTTGGTGATTTTCTCCACCAAGCATATGATGAATGAATTTGAGTTGGCGGATCGAGACTTTTGATGATGACAGTCTCTGAAAACATTAATTCATTAAGTTGAAATATTTTTTATTAGACAATTCACTTTTGTACAATTACCTCTTAGGTAGCTTCCAATATTCAATGAATGAACCACGTAAACTCATCAGTTTTAATAGTGCACCCTCTGTGCCGCGGCCAGTAGAGAGTAGCCTTCACTAAAAAAATGAGAATATAGAATCATAAACTTTCTTTATGTTCATGTAATTGTACAATTCTGATCAAAAGAATTGTTGCGAGTAGCAATGACCGAAATAGACTTACGTCTACGTTGGTCAATAGCACTCGCGACAATTATTACACTATTAAAATTAAAGAAAACCCATTAAAAAACAATTCTATTCACGATGTCAGGCTTAATCTCATGACCGAGAGAATTTGTTTAACCCCATTCAATGTTCTAGGTAGTTAGAAAATTATATGTGAAAGTGAAAATGTTTCTCGTGTTTTACAAATTACGTTTCAAAAATTTTACACACTCGCTTTTCATAATTACAACCGAAGAAACATCTTAGTACTGTTTTATGTCACTGATTTTTAAATCTGTTAACTTAAGAAAGATTTTTAAATTTAATATTCAATTAGCCAAATGAAAATTTAATTAAAATCTGTTTCTATTTAAAATTTGCACATTTTATTTTTACTTTGCTTTGCAGGCCCGAGTGTAATTTTAAGAAGAATTTATAATTTGTCAACAAGTGACTTTAGGTCCGATTCCATGCCCAATAACTTAGGACACAAACATTATGGGCGTGACTCATCAAAAGTGCTTCAGCTAATGTTACTAACAGTACCCAAAGGAATACATCATAACTATCACCTGCGCAAATAAATATATATTTTTTAACACATCATCCAAAAAAAAAAATCAACTTAATGGTTGGGTGTAGCCTTAGTTACAAATAATTCATTCTCTAAGTATAGTGTGTATGTGTGATTACCCGTTCCCAATTTCATTACTTATATTTACACTGCTTTTGCCTTACAGTGTAGAGTTCTGACATTATCTAGTTCGAAAATTTTACTAATTACTTCCATCTTAAAACGGTGTACATAGAAGGTGCATTCGAAAATTAATTAAACAGGTTTAACTGTTTAAACCAAAACAGGGTCTAAATCTTATGGAAATCGAATGGTGAGAGATCTCACATTAGTTTGACCAGAGGTTAGACTGTCTTTTGACTCGTTTCTCTCTAGTGGGAACATTGAAAAACTGGAACCAAACCGAGAAATCAAGAGTTCGATGTCGTGCGACAGCACGCGATTTTGCACAATGTCGTGCGATGTCTTGTGCAGTCACGCGATGGCGAAGTATCGTACGGCATCAGGAAATGGCGTACGACATCAGGCAGTGTGACTTCAGGCAGTGGCGTACGACATCAGGCAGTAGCCTACGACATCAGGCAGTGTCGTGCGACATCGGGAAGTGTCGTGCGACATCGGGAAGTATCGTACGACATCGGGAAGTATCGTACGACATCAGGCAGAGTCGTACGACATCGGGAAGTATCGTACGACATCGGGAAGTATCGTACGACATCGGGAAGTATCGTACGACATCAGGCAGAGTCGTACGACATCGGGAAGTGTCGTACGACATCAGGCAGTGTCGTACGACATCAGGCAGTGTCGTACGACAGTGGGAAATATCGTACGACATTAGGCAATGTCGTACGACATCGGGAAATGGCGTACGATGTCGGAAAATATCATACGACATTGCAATATCGCATACAGTCGTACGGCATCGCGCAACATCGGAGGGTCGCCATGTTTTGCCAACAGTTTACACAGAAATCATGTTTAACAGATTTTTAAACACTCTCCAAACAATGTTTAAGTTTAAGAGAGTTAAACAGGTTTTCCTGTTTAAATTCTACTCTTTAAACCTGTTTATTTTATTTTAAACAGGGTTTAAATCATTTTCGAATGCACCTACTATTTTATCGGGGGATTTTATCTCTTATCTTATTTAACAGAAATTGAATGTTGTTGTTATAACAACGACACCTACGAGACGCGGAAGGAAGCCACACTGGTGAGGCTTTTTTCCGCGTGGTGTCGTTAAAAACTCTACACCATGCTCTACTCTACACTAGACCTTGGCACCTTGCTGGAATGAATCGTGGTACCGTAAACTAATCAATTTTTATGAAACTAATTCGTAAATAATCATAAATTCCTTTAAATACAATAACCATATGAAAGCAAGGGCAGAACCAGGAATTGTTATGACTTAATGTACCACTTGAACAACTTTTTCAGAAAGTCATGTCATGAGCATGACCATGGTCATGACTGATTTGATTACTTTACTTTACTTGTGTCTGGCAAAATTGCAGCTTGCTCTACACCAAGGAACTACACTCAGTACTCACAATAAAAAATCCAAGGCTAAGGAGGCGAGGGGATGACATTGGAGGAAATTATGTGTATGTTTATAAATCTTAAATGTTGTCTTTCAGATTTAAGATTTATAAATCCAATTTAAGAAAGATTTATGTCTTAAATCTTGGAAATACTAATTTATACATCGATTATGACATCATGAATAATTTTATGGCTGTAAATATCTTATTGTAATAAATTTTAAAGATTTAAAATTTAAACGATTTAATAAAGATTTAAAAGATTTACAATCAGAATTTACAGAAACGTTGTCTCGATTCGTGCGAAAGAAGTCAAAAACGTATTGTACGTGTCACGTGCAGTGAATGCAAATCCACCTTCTTTTTCGAGTGTTGCAACAATTACCAAGCTCCGTTGAATTGCGAACTCATTAGAAAATGGCTGAAAAGTGATTTCAAAAGTATGCAATACGTACATCGTGAAAAACACCTAAGATTGTCCAAATTGTTGCAGTACAATCGAAAAGCGTGACGGTTGTAACACATGCGATGTACCAAATGTAAACACGACTTTCGTTGGCTGTGTCTCAAGGAGTTGAAGGGTCATGATTCTTGTAGTCGATATCTAAAAATTTCGGCTAGAAGTAGTAAGAAGTATCGTTTTTATTACCAGAGATGGGCGCATTCAAAAAGTCTCGCTCTCGAAGAAAAGAGTCTGACGAATAAGAGGAAACTGATTGCAGAAACTGTACGAAAAAATGAACAGGTGCAATTTGTCGTCGATGCAGCCGAAACGCTCGTTAGGAGTCGTTACACTTTGCGATATGCATATTCCTTTGCTTATTATTTGGAAAATACGATAACCCGAGGAAAGAGTTGTTTGAGTATCAATAAGCGAAACTTGCTGAGATTGAGAAATCGTTGAGGTACATATGAAAAGATTGTGGCTGAAGAGTTTAAAACGTTGATGAGATTGTGATTTGTAGAAAAATATTTTGTTGGCGGAGTTTGATGGTTAGAATGTGAAGGGATTTATGTTGGATCATCTATTTAATAGTTTTTTTTTTGTACGATTATATTTTACTTTTTAGTTTTTATTTTGTGAATTATGGATGGAAGCCACCATTTGTAGTAAAACAAAATTATGATAGTTTTGCTTATGTAATTTTCTTTCAGAACGTTCCTTGATCAAAGGATCATATTCCGATTGCGAAATAAATGTAAAAAAAAAATATTAAATTTATCCTTAAGCTTACTTACCGTACTGTAGACACTTTTTAATTTCGTGCAATCCAATGCAGTTTTGGTTTTGGCAGCAAACCATTTGGAAAAAGAAATAGTATAACTAAATAGTAATTAAAATTAATATTTAAAAAGTATACAATAAAATATCAGTTTCTTCTGAGTTACTTAGCACCAACAAAGACAGTTGTTTTCGTAGTGTAGTGGTTATCACGTGCGCCTCACACGCGCAAGGTCCCCGGTTCGATCCCGGGCGAAAACAAGGAATTTTTTTTTTTTTTTTTTTTTTGATTTTATTTGGTTTTTTTGTTT
>JAQFZO010000133.1:0-37738 GCA_034695885.1 Geophilus flavus
AGAAATTAATTTTTTAATTTTTATTATTTTTATTATTTTTAGGATTCTAATCGATGCTTTAAGCAAAAGGAAAAAAAATAGAAAAATGACTGAAGGTAAAAAAAAATTCTTTTTTGATTTTATTTTTTGAGTTTTATTTTATTTTATTTTTTATTTTTTTTTAGAGATTAGTGACGATAAAATGAATATAATTCCAGTTCAAAATCCAATCGCAAAAACAAGCCAAACTGCCATAAATGGAAATCAAACTTCTCAAGATTCTCAAATACTTTTCTTATTATGCGAATTAGAGGCCGCGCGAACGGCGAACAAAAACGTAATTTTGTATATTATTTGTTTATAATTTTTTTTAATCGAAAATTAATATTCTTTATTTTTAATTAGTTAAAATCTCAACTGAAGGCCGTCCAAGCTGAATTGAACAATTTGAAATTACCACCTGAACCCGTATCGACGCGTTACTGTCCGGGTGTTATTACAGGTGATAAATTAATTTCGATTTTTATACGTAGTGAGAAAAATAACACAATCGAATTTTTTTTTGTTCTTACGTTTATTTTTTGAGCAAATTTGATACGCGAATGGTTTATTTGTGTTGGGTATTTGATTGTGGTATCGAATTTGTCTTTTCGTATTAATTATTATCGAGGCATTTGGCCAGAAGATTTTTTGACTCATCCTGCCGACATGTGCCTGTGATCTTGGGCAAAGTGACTATGCTGACGCACTTGTTTGTCACGCTCAAATATTTGCCCATCTTGCCGACGGAATGCGAAATGCCATGAATTTCACATTAATGCATGCTCAAATGTAGAATTATCACTATGGCAACTGGTTGGGCGGAGAAAGGGGGTTGAGGTGAGTGAAGGAAGGTCGGATGTGCGGTGCGATGGAAGCTTTTGCTTCTTACGTTTAACCAATTAGGTGGATGCTGTTTGTCGACAGAATTCGCAAATGGAGCAAAGTAATTGAAAAGGAATGATACATAAAACAGCAGCACTCGCTTTTCCCAGAACTACAAATGGAACGATACTTTAGATGTTTACTCAAATGAATCAATAAAATGCTCTGTAATAAAATGTTTACACCATCCAATTTTTGGTTGAAAATAAAAAAAATATTAAAAAAATATTAAAAATTAAAAGTAAAAACAAAAATTTCTCTGATGGCAAATATACGTATGTAGTAGATAGCTGCTGGTCGGGAAACATTTGCATTTTATTTCTTAACGTAAATCTATTTGTTTACCTTATTTAAATGTATTTCTAGTCTTGTTTATTTATTGTTTTTTAAAGCGATGGTTTCCGAAATCTACCATGCTCAACATGAACGCGACGATGCCATGATGTCTCGAATTCGGTTAGCGAATGACGAAAGGGACGAAGCTTTAGCGAAGCTCGAGAAATTGAAAACGAGCGACGATGAGGTTAGAGAGTGAGCAACGTACAAGATTGAAATAGTTTTATTTTATTTATAATTTTATTTTTGTTTTTTATTTTTTTAAAGATTCAGTTGAGTTTGTTAGACGACTCTGATTTCATGCCGACTAATCAAACCGCTATTTTAAGGGATGTCGCTCAGCGAAAAAGAAAGTTAAATTCAAAAGTAAGTGGGAAAATTAAATTTATGAGTATATGGAGCTCATCAATAGATGGCGCTCGAATGGTTGGTTACCCATCAGTCAAAATTGCGGTCAAACTTATGCAAAAACGGACGAAATGTTTTAATTTTTTTTCATATGTTTTGCCTTTCCTGTCTGACTTCAGAAATACATTTATTTATTTTTTGTTGGTTGCCTTAGTTGTTTGACTAGCAGAAATAATTTGAATTTGGTTTTAAGCCCGGGAAAAAGAGGAGAGAATAAATAACAAATATTGTTTGTTTGTTTACTCATGTTTTTATTTTTTATTTTTTCTTTGCTTCAAACATTTTTGATAAACCATAATATCGATGTAAGTGATGTCAAAAGTTTATATGATATTTACACTAAGTTGAAGCGGGTTTTCATTTGACGATAAATTATTAGTTTGCTTAGATAAATGCTCGATCAGGTTGAGGGAATGCAGCAAAACTAATGCTGTAGCATGGTTTACTCATGGGCATTGGCAAGATCAACAAGCAAAAAAACATATACGTCGGAGCAAAAAAAAATACGTCCTGTCCACTATGGGCTATGTCTGTCCAATTGCTTCCGGGTTTTGAACAGCAGACCCACAAGTCAAGGGAAAGGTTTACACGTTTGTGTACCGAGCAAACATTGCAAGACCTGATAGTTGAGTCCATCCATAAATTTTTTTCGGAGGGCTTGATCTGTTATTATTTATCCAGAGCATAAATGAGCTTTAATAGCAAGCAAAGTCACCTGGCACATGAGCAGTAATTTTTTTTTCTTGTTTATTTACTACCTCTAGGCTTGATCAAGATTGACAAGTGGGACATTAAGAGTTGTTTAAACTTTAGTCGCTTGGTTTCGAGTAACGTGAGAATTAAACTTTGGTTGAATATGTAAATTTGAGATTTTTTTCCCCTTCCTCTCTCTATCTCTCTCTTATCTTTTTCTCTCAATACTTTTTCTTTATTTGATTAATTTTATGCTTCTTGCGGGCACCATCAGATTTTTTTTATTATTTTTTTGTCTGTGTGCGAGATTGAAGTTAAAGAGATGTTTTTTTATATATATACTAAAAAATGAAAGAATTTTTTATGGGGACAGCAAATATGCCTGAGTCTAGATATAAAGTGATCGAGTGGTAAAAGGTTGGAGTGAAGGTTCTCTCTCTCCCTTTTCGATGTGATGTGGTGCAGTGCATTATCATCATAGTCATCATCATCATCATCATGTGCTGCTGGCACAGTAGTAGCTCTTGATGTATAAGACTAGGGCTCGTGATTTTAGCTGATTCATTGGATAGAGAAAAGCGTCTAGCATCAACTGTCCTTGATACGAGGGCTCTCCACATCTGGCAGCAGAATGCGATCGGACCAGAACCATGAATAAACTGAATACATTATGTATTGGCTCGAGAAGAACTCCTTTTGTTGTTTTTTCCCTCCTTTCTTTTAATATACTAAAATATTCAATGCTCGTAAAGTTTTTATCATATTTTTTAAGGGGAATTGCAATATATGCAACGTGCTTTTGTTGCCATGGTATAAATGGAAATAAATTTGCAGCCATTTTTTTATATCTCTGTTTTTAAATATAATTTCTATATCTCTTCGAACAGTTGTACATGTCACTGTCTTTCATCTAGAAGATGGAAAAGTTGCTGGTTGAATGAAAGCCGTGTTTACATAGACGTTTAGGAGGAAACCTCTTAAGATGTGATTGGCTGTCGAGTAGTTACATAAGAAGAGAGTGTCTTCCTTGTATAGCGAAACTATTCTCAATCCAATTTTTTTTTTCTTTTTTCTTATTCTTCCTCGCCTTTTTGTACCTTTTTTTTCGTTTTGTTTAATTTTTTTTGTAACCAAATTGAAATCAATGTTTGCGGTGAGGTCACACACACGTTTTGCTTTGTTATCAGAGGCATTACGGGTATTTGGTGTGGAATTTTTGAGGTGTAGGTGTAGGTGAGTTAAGAGCGATGTGAAGGGGATGGGGTGGGTTGGGGGTAAGAGTCGTTTAGTCGGACCACACACCTCGCAGGAGGTCTAAAATGGTAAAAGGAGACGCGTGACGGGCATTTTGTCAAACAGGTTGCAATACATTGGGTCAATATTTTTCTACATTTGTTGGCAATAAAAAGAAAAGTTGGAAATTCGAGTTAAATGGATCGAATTTTTCCTGGTTTTGCAGGTGTTTGAAGCTGTCATCTTGAGCCAATACCTTTTAGAGGTTTTTTCATTCAGTCAGCTTCTCGAGTGAGAGAGGAAAAAGGAAAAGTGGTGTTGAAAGGGTTGTGAAGCACGGCCCACCTGGACTTGTTGTCACTAGAGGTTCGCAGGGATCTTTTTGTTTGGCTGCGTGACATATGTCTGTCAAAAGACAACTCGTGAAAGACAAAAAGTGAATATATGCTTAGAAAAGGGAGATGACTTTAAGGTTTGAAATGGGAGTGCGGGTAAATATGGGGGCCTGTAAAGCTTGATTTTCAGGTCCACAGGTGATTTATGCAACAAATCAATGATGACATTGATTTGATTTAGAGGATGGATAGAATACAATGGAAAAATACATTTTTTGATAATTGGTCAAAGTCAGGACGTAAATTCGCGTAGATTTCATTTCTGTACATGAAAATGAAAAATTTGATCGTTTTTTTATGGGTGAACTTGACGATTTGCCCCAAAAAGAAATTTTTTTTTGGTAGTTTATTAAAAAATACTGGGAGAATGACAGATTTGAATTCTATTCTAGTCCCAACTCGTTAGCACGAACAAGTAAATGACAAGCACTATTTTCATGCTAACGGGTTTTTTCACATCTAGCTCGTAGTGCAAAATTTTGTTCATACTAACGAGTATTTATTTTTTAAATATTAAATTTTATTATGAAATTTGTTAATCTTGACACTTTTATGAAATAAGAGTGACCAATTAAAAAAGAAAAATAGTTTTAGTTTCATTTTTGGTTTTGACATGTGAAATGACATGTTATCGGTAGTTTACATCACTTAAAATTCTATTGGCTGAGAAAATTCGTATTGATGAAAAATAAAACTGAAACTAAGACAAATTTTTCGTATAACGAGGTGTTTTGCACTATGAATTTCGAATTAAGTGATTTGAAATAACAAAGTCGGGGATTTTTCCTGAGTTCGCACTATGCGGTTTCACACAAAGAGTTGGGTGGGACTGTATTAGTCTATTACCAATCTAAATAAATCACTTCCGTTTTATCTGTTTACACATTCACAAGTGTTTTCCTTAACAATTCCAACGAGTAAAGTTAGTTGTGAATTTTGCGTGTCGGATAAATTGTTTTCATTCATAATGAAGTGAGATAGGTTGTTTGAATTCTCAGTGGATGTTCTCCTTGATTAGATCGGAATAATGAGGTGGCTTAACTGGTGGCCATGTTGAAATTGAGCCCTTAATAAAGCGCCCTCGTGTCAGCTGGGAGGCCAGGCTGTGGCTCTTTACCCCCTCCACTTTTCTAATCCCTCGGGAAGGAGAATTCAATTAATTTGCATGCAATTTGCCGTATGTTTTGGATCCATACAAAGCACTATACAATATTAATTGATGAGTACATCGTCATCACGATCTCGTGTATCTCAGTTAACATCTATGACGTCAGCCGCATGTTTGTTTTGGGGTTGAGTGATTTCATCTTTGTCCAATTTAAGACCACGAGTGATTTTTTTTTTCTTTTTCGTTTTTCCTTATTGTGTGTGTTGCTAAAAGTATAGAGTTTATTGTGCAAACAAATTAATCTAAGTTAGTGCACGTTGAAGCCATCACGGCTATTATCGTCACCCTTTGAGCCCCTGACGTCACTCCATCTATAGAACTAGGTATTAGTTGATAAATTTACTTTTGTATAATGAAGTGTTGCTTCAAAACTATAATGCACAAGAATTTTTTTCCCATCGTACCTTTCGATATGGTCAAACTATACCCACTCATTATGGCCGAGTTATTGGATTTTCATCGGGGAAAACACTTCTTGATGCATCACACCTTAATTCTATGGTGTTTCCCTCTTATTTGTGAATAATGATTAGGTGCTAAAGCCATAAATTAGACATTCTAATTTTTTTCTGACAAACTTTGTACGAAAATTGACAAGAAATTATTTTCATCTAAATATTGAATAAGCTAAATTACATGTTTTATTATTACACTCTGGATAAATGAGGGGTTGGGTTTGACCAATCAATTGTCACAGCCGGTTGATGTTATTGAAGGGGCTCTATTAATGAAATGAAACGATCTCTTTAGTGGTTCGCACTTTATGATTCCATATGGTGAATGCGAGCGATAAAAATGATGATGCATTGTCAGAAATTTGATTCACATGGTTAAATCCATGAATAAATAATTAGTTGTAATTATCTGAGGTAAAATAGAAAAATAAAAATGTCACTCGAAGCGTCAGGGGAAAATATATAGGTGAGTGAGGATTCTGGCAAAAGGTGGCGCTCGGTTTATGTTAAATAAAAAAAAATAGAATAATAATATTATTGCTTGTCATGTTGGATATGTGGGAAATAATTCTCGTTTATGAAATTCCACCTGTGAAATGATTATCATTAAAATGAACTTGTCAGTATTGCATACACAAGTCATTAGAGGACGATTGTTCCCTCAGGCTGTTCACACCTGTGCTTCGATGGCACTTTGCCCCAAAAGCTGTCACATGTTTTCTTGAACAAAAAAATAAGAGGTTTTGACGTTTGGTTCATCAATCAGGTGCGCAAAGGGGGGCGAGACAGGTGCGAGCGAGTTTAGTAAACCAGGTGGTTCGTCGAAATTTATTTATTTGTAAAATGAGCATGATTGACAGTTTTGAAATTGTAAAAAGAAAAAAAATTGAAAGTGGAATATTGTTAGTAATAAATTTATTTTTATATGGTGATGCTATGCAGGTGTGCAAGAGTGAGGTCATAAAACGATATCTGGGTTTAAGAAATTAAAAAAAGGGGAAGAAAATTGAAGTGATATACAGGCTTATCAGCCGGAAATATGAGTAATATTGGGAGGAGATTTAGATATGATTTTCAAGACAGTTTTATTAATTTTTTTCTAACTGTCAAAAAATTTTTCAGTAATTGATATTTTTTCTTTTTTCCATTCTTATTTTTTGAGAAAAAAACATTCACATATATTTACAAATAAAATATTTGCTTGAAAGCGACTGACCTGTCAAGTAATCACAGCGTTTTATATACAATTTAAATGGTTTTTTGTATATGCTATATGGTCGTTGGAGGTTTTTGCAATTGGTTTCATTTTTGTCACGCCATTTCGTGTCGCTTCATTGTGTCGTATGTAATATGGCGAAGAAAAGGGGTCAGATGGACGTTGATGACGCGTATCAAATTGTTAATAAATGGGATGACGGTTTAATAATAATAGATAATAATGTGTAGATTTTTCTTTCCTCAATGAGTATTAGTTGTTTTTTTTCAGTATTTTTCTAGAAGTTTTATCTAAAACAAATAAATAAAAATGAGTGTGTCAACGTTGTGGCAAGTGGATGTTTGATCAGTTTACATCAAACTTTGCTTTGTGATTATTTTGGAGGGAAAAAATAATGATAAAAGACGGAAGTGAATGTTATAGAAGCATCATTATACCTCTTTTTTTTACGTATCGGTAAACACGGGTTTTTTGAAGTTTGAATCTGAAAACAAGCTTAATATTTTATGCTGTCAATTTATTAACCCTTAAAATGCACATCAACCCAGGGAAAACACGAGAAAATTAATTTTTTTTTATCTTCCCGCTTCCCATAATTTGTTGTGACAAATAAAAGATGTGAGATAAGGCTGGTTTTGGTTTTGTGTTTTGGTTTTGCAGTTTTGACTGACGCGTGCCATTGTGTGGGGTTAAGAATGGACCGGAAAAAGTAGCGGTTCCGTGATGATTCGGCACCTGGGTTGCATGCAATTTAGTATCAGTTGAGCCGAACGTGGGGTGCATTGTGAAAGGTGGGGGTCACAATTCCCTTTTCAAATCTGAGGTGATCATTATTAGTCGGATCATTATTTCGAGCTGAGGTCAACTACTTAATAACAGCCTCGCACAACATCACCTGGTAAAATCTCTGAAACGGCAATTGAATCACCTCCCACTGACTTTTTCCTGCTGGATACAAACGTATCTTTGTATGAAAATTATTAAAAATTGAGGGAAATTAATGCACCAATTTTAACATCCATTTAATCATTACTAAATCACGATTTACATTAAAAATTAAATTTTAATTATAAAATTTTTTCTCCTTTTTTTAAAAAAAAATTGAAAACGTGAGGTTTAAAACTTATAAGTAAACAAAAAATAAAATTCAGGATGTGCATTGTGTCGGACCCCTACTCGAGTCGACAAAAGGGTCAGCGAGCCACGAGTTTACGTATTAAAAGGCGCGAGTTGGGCCAAATTAACCCATGTAATGACCGATCGCTTCATTACTCATTGGTCCCTGCCACCAGTGAATATAAACGGCACGCGCCAGGGCACATTTTGTGGACACAACTGGTGGAAAACCACCAGGTACGGTATTAAAAGAACAAAAGAATTTTTATTAAAGTAAAATTATATCCGTTTTGTCGCTGCACCTGAATTTTTTTTTTGTCCATGGTTTTAATTTGCGTTTGGAGGAGAGTAGACGAACGGAGGGATCAGTGATTTGTGGTGAGTAATGAAATGTTGTTTGTGTGTAGCGTATTAAATATTGACGTATTAAATAGGAAAGTGTTTTTCCAAACAAGAGTCTTTGGGTTGATGTATATAGAGTGGTACATATTGGTCAAGCAAATATGTTGTTGATATAAAGCTGTTAATTTGTTGATTGAAGTTTATATTCTGGTAGAAGTGTTTTTCAAAGACAAATATAGTTATTTATATTTGGTAAATGCAATTATTTATATGTTTGAGGATTATTTTTTTTCATTCTCAGGTGTATATTTGCCTTGTTTTTATCTGGGTGGAGAATATTCAGTGATGGAAGAAATCCAATTGATTTTTCCATTTTTTTCATTTATGTTCCTTAACTGGTTCAATTTCACTGACCGCTGTTGAATTTTATAAAATTAAAATAGAAAATATGTGATTTCAAGGTAACGGTAAGAGATTTAAGGGCGGGGAAAAAATTTCATGAGAAAAATTTCTCAGAACTGATTAGATTAGGCTATGCATTCCCCCACCCCACCCCATCCCATTTCCCTTTTTTTATATATAAAAAAAATATCAGATATTTTGTAGAAGGAAAAAATATTGAGATAACGCCTTGGAAAGGGTTCCATTATGTTTATTACTTTTAATTAGATAAAATAAAAAGAAAATTGAAAAATTTAATTAAAAAAAGAGATTATTCATGTTAGAAATGTAGTACTAGTATAAAATGAATTTTTATGAAAAGAAAGAGGAAGGTCTTCCTCTGTCAATAAAAAAAGAAAATGATTAAAAAATGTGAGAATGATTTTTGTATGGCAGTTTCGTGTGCAATATTGAGGCAAAAACGCCCCTTTGTAGCTTATTGTGCTTTGTGCACGCGGCAGGGGACTTTGGCGCCTGAGACCCTACCTCGGAATGCAAACAGACAAGGCAAGTCACAATGGGACAACGGGCAAGAGAAAGATATAATTTTTTTAATGGTACAAACACGGTGTATGTCAACAAGTTGCCCAAGTGACACGCATTTGTTAGCTCTAATGGTTTTGGATGATAGGAAAAATTGGTAATTGAAGTGGATACTCTGAAAAAACGAAAATAAAACCAAGTGTTTCTATATCGAACAAAGTCGGTCGGACACGAGTTTTCACTTTTTATTTATTTTATTTCAATTTTTTTTATGGTTTGATATAAAGATGATGAATGTGGAAATAATGGAGAAACAATTTTTCTTTTGTAAACCAACAAACAAGTTAATGATCCGATGTAGTGTTAATGGATTTACGCTGTAATTTATGGGATATTAGAGTTTTGTCAACAGTTAAAAAGTGAGTAAAATGGTGACTTTGTTTATTTTGTATTTATTTTTAGTTTTATATTTTTTTTGGTCACTCGTGCAGCAATGCGCAGACACGAGCAAAACCGGTATATGGTAAAAAGACAGACAAATGGCAGACTAAATTACAGAGAAAAACTGGAAAAAAAACTTTTTCGAGTGGTGAAGTGGGAGTGGAGCAATATCGTGATTTACGATTTGTCGTATATTGATAATTTGAGCGGCTGATAACGCTTATCGGTGGTGCCTTTCCTACCACCTGGGTCTTGTTTTGTTCGTTTGATAAGAGACACTAGAAATAGACGTTGGTCATTAACTAAGCTAGTTAGTGTGACTAACACTAAAATTTTAATCTTAGGGGAATTTTGGGTGGAATTGTGTGAAATTTCCCTTATTTATCACGTTATAAACATCCATTATAAAATACCATGCAGGAAAACCCACGTAACTTGTGACATCACATTAGCAAAAAAAGAAAACACGGTGGAATATTCCTTTCCTTTTATCTTACAAATAAAAATTATGGCGGCAAAGAAATAAAGTAGGCTTATTCATTTATTGTAGAGATGACTCATTCTAGTGATAAATGACATTGTAAATCCTTACGAATTACAATCGCGAGGGATTACTCAAAAAGGAGCCAAGCTGTCTACCATAGCGCGACTTGGAACCGATGGAATTTTTTTACACGTAATAAAAGGATTAACTGTTAACGATTGACTTAAATTCATCCTACAACTTTGCCGCTTTTTATATATACAGTATCGCGCTATTGATAGATACCGTAGCGAGAAGAAAATCGCAAGCTTTGAAGTGCGTGTTGCATCAGCAGGGTGTGTTTGTAATTGAAAATTATTAACGGGTTTGTGTGGCTAGCGAATTTTAGTTGGGAAGTTTGACTTTTCGAGTGGTCTGCGCGTGAATAATTGACTATGTTGATGAACAAAGTTGCATTTTCAATGTTTGATCTTGATGAAGCTCTTAGAATTTAATGGTGGAAATCGCTAGAGAATTTTATCCGTTTAGGCTTTTAGGACGTGTGTGATTTATTTTGCTCGTGGCTGTAGGTTCAAGCGCGAAGTGATTGGAGAATGATGGCGGGATCAAAGATCAGGGAAAGAGATAGTCGTTAATAATTAAAAGTGTGGAGGATTTTGTATAAACAAGCAAATTTTGCGTGACGAGTGAAAAGTTTTCGGGTCTACACATACACAGCAGTATATAAACTTCAAAGTTTGTCGGCTGTTCAACATTGACTTAATTGAGCATTGACTTGAGGCTTTTAATTTTAAAACTAAAGATGACTTGACATGTGTCACACATAATTTGTTTAATGAAGAAATTTGCATTTAAACATTTTTTCTTAAAGGTGGAAATTAATTAAAACTCCCTGTATGGCTGATGGGTGAGGCTAGACTATAGACGACGCGAGGCGAGGCGTGTTTATCCTGACCAAAGAAATTTTCACACTGATTTAACTCGGATTAAACATTAAAACAGGCATTTTTCACATTTGTTTCGCGTAATGGAGAAGAAGTGTAAGAAGCGAAATATAAAATGTCATGGAAATGTCACCCCTTTGGGTGTAGAATTTCAGGTGGAGCTAATCCTTGGGCGTGCCTGGGAAAGAGCCAGCCATATTTGTTGAGTGGCTGCGCCCACTCTGACGAGTAAACATTGCTGGGAATGATGGCAGACAAGAACTCACCCTCTCACATCTTCATCTTGGGATCAGTCCTCTCTTTCACCCCCGCACTGGGGAAGATATGGGGGAGGTTTTTTTTATTCTTCCTCTATATATACTGTATATATCCCTCGTCTTTCCTTTTCTAATTCTAATGCTCTATTTTTGTTTTATTAAGTTAAGTCTTGAAAATTCGGTTTAAAGTTGAAGATATTTTTTAGAGTTGTGGAATTGAGGGGAGAATTTTTTTTGTTGATTTTATTGGGGAAAAAAAATCTGAGTTGTTTTGAGTAATGGACGTTTGATGTATGATGTTTTTTTCCCCTTTTAGAGTAGTTCCTTATTGAATGGAAAAATATTTTTGTGTGGTGGATCAAATGGTTGTCAAAATTGTAGAAAACCAGGAAGTGGTAAATGAATTTGAGTATTAAAAATTATTATTCTTTCTTTGAATGAAAACAAAAATAAAAATAAATTGAAAGAAAAATGAAGTTTATGAGTTTTTTGGTTCAAGCACCCGTGAAATTATTGAAGGGGAAATGAAAATTATATGGAGTCATGGTTTATGTTTTGCTGTTGATTTTTATTTTCCTTTTGGAGTTTTATTATTATTAATTGATGGAACGATATTTAGTGCCAAAACGAAGCGTATAATTTGAGGTGATAATACGTGATGAGGGCGGTTGTTGCATGGATTTGCTTTTCCCTAAATGCACGTGCTCAGTGGCCTTTGGACGGATCAATGAACTTATCAAGGCTCAACCACACGGGTTTTTAATATCGTCGGAAATAAATTTCATTAATTTTCATATAAAAACATCATTTCGCTCGTTTCTTAAAAAACAAAAAAGGGGAAAACGATCGAGTTATGGCCATCTTAACTTTTAAAACTCTTTTAAATCAGTTGATTCTTTAATTAAAGAAGAAATCGAAATGAAAATAACGTTTAAACCGTCAATTCACGTAACATTGGATGCGAAGAGACGTTTTCGAGAGGCGAATGTCATTAAAAATACAAATCGTTGGTGTATCAAATAAAATCGATAAACACAACACGTTATCAAAATGGGGCTTTGAAGAGGACAGATGGCCGAGTGGGTCGGTTGATGATGCAACAATCTCCTGCAGGGTTTTGTGGAAAACGTTCTCCCGGTTTATTGTGTGTAATGTGTGGTGGTGGCGGTGAAAGAATAAGATGTCCAACAGCGACATTAGTGTGAAGAGTTATGTGGGATCTTAAGCGTCGTTCAAGATGTTTGTGCTGTTGAGGTTGAACCAGATTTGTGTGCAAATATTGTTCCTATTATTATCGTCGAGTTAAGGACTATACGTTTTTATCATTTTTTTTTAAATTTATTTTTTATTTCTAGCTTTTAAAGGGTAAATTATTTCATTATTATTATTTGTTATTATTTTTTTGATAGTTTTCACACTTCGCTTCACTGCAATACAATTTGCAACGGTCTATAAAACTCGGTATTTGATTGGGATTTTTTTTTTTTTTAAACTTTTAATTTTTATTTTGTAAAATAAAATTTTTGGGAGATTGACCTTACCTAAAGATTATTTTTATCCGTAAACAAAATAATCTAGGAACTTTGTTCTTGTAGATCGCGCTATAACGTGTATATACGTACAGGGGAAGGCAATTTCATGGGAGATTGGATCGAAATTATTTTTTTTTCTTTTTAAAAAAAAACAACTGCAACTTATTTTTATTTTTTAAGTCGAATCGATGGTTGCAGATCCCTAGAGAGCGTACAACTTTCATTAACTACAAAATTTATACGAATGAGATACATTTAAAAGCGAGTCTCTGATTTTAAGAATCGAAATCAATTTAAAGATTGCTCGTCCCTTATTTTTTTCTCTTTGCAAACTGACACAAATGTAACTAATGTATAAAAAAGTGGTTTGTAAAAAAAATTTCTTTAATTTTTTATACCACTGTTAAATAAAAGTAACGTTGTTGGTTATATACTAGTACATGACATCAGGAAAAGGCACACTTGACCATCCGCCATTAGGTCGACCCTCACCGACATCACATGGAACTTTGTTGCCGTCCAGTGTAATCATTACATGACTCACCCTAAGTTTGACCAATGTTGACAGTTTAATGTTTTCGAGCAAAGAAAAAATGGAATATAAACAACAATTTGTGCGCACGCCTTTTCGCACCGGATGTCCGCGTTTCGCAGGTCGAGTACGAGAGCACGAAGCTTCGTCGGACACTTCCGGTGTCCCGATGGGAACCGATGGCGGAATACCGTTCTCAGATTAGTCCCCTCCCCCTTTTGATTTCTTATGACAATGGTCACGTGTCATCGAGTCGTCATCGATTTACTCTGGGCTCCCCGTTTTGTGCCGGGAAAACTGATCGATACGTTTCAAATTTTTTCTCCCCCTTATCCCGCCCCGAAATCAGAATCAGACACGCGTTTGGGGCTTATTACCGGGTCCCTCACATTTTATGACGACGGAAATGTCGTAACGAGATTAAAGATTTAAAAAAATTAGCCAAATTCGGGGACCCGTACGCTGGTTTTGGTTTTTTACACATTAGCTAATAGTAATTGATTGATAAAAAAAATAACGTGTCATGCTTCTAGATAGAGTTAAAATGTTTTTTATCGTAAATTTTCATCTTTTGGATTGTGGGGCGCCTTTAATAATATATGAAAACGCCACTGCGTGCTAAGAAATAATTAGAGTGTTTTCGGCTTAAAAACGTTAGATAACTGTTACTGATAAATGATTTGCAACTTGTCTACTTGATTTAGATACCTATTTGCAAGATAGGATTTTTTTTCCTGATGTATTCTTCCGATATTTCCAACCGTTGTTTACCTCCCATTATTTTTAAACTCACGTTCGCCATTCACAATTTATACACCGAACGTGAACGCATTGGAAATGGTCGTTATAAACAAAAAAAAAAAATATATATAAAAACTTAAGTAAATAAGAGAAAAAATAAATTATATAAAAAAAAATTATTTAAAAACTTGGAAACGTAAAAATCGATATTTTTTGGTCTGTCATGACTTATTGAAGTGTAAACTTGTCTTGAAGAAGTGTGATGAATGACAAATTACTCCTAGAAAAAAAGGAAAAGTCATAAAACTATGGCGGTAATGATAGTAATAATGGTAATGCACTTGGCGACAGATATAATTGCGTGTCACCAGGGAGCAGTTGCATTACCTTAATCGTCAACTACCCCCGCAACTGCCTTATCATGACACCTTTCCTTGGATCACGCTCAGGGGTGGCTTATAGAGGAAGTGCGAGGTGAGGGGGGGTTAATTGCCACCAATTAGACCGATTGAAATTGGAAAAGGATTGTTCGCGAGCGCAAAATTGTTTTTCTCCCTAACGTGACGGGCACGTGAACTGCGGTCTGCTCGATAAAAATGATATTTTTCATTATGTTTATGATTTTTTTTTTTACGACAATTTATAAAATGGGGGATTATTGCATTGATTTATGATGGGGAGAAAAGGGGATGATTGGCGCACGAAATCGATTGAATAATTGATTTTTGTGTTTTTGTCCAAATCAAAATGAATGGCAACTGTGTTATTGTTGTTGATATTTTAGAATGAAGTCTTCAATCATGTGATGTAATTTTCCTTGTCATATAACTGAGGAGAAAGTGGAATGGGAGGGATGGGGAGTGGTTGTGGTCCCTTGAGGTGCATGAATAAATGACGAGTAGTTCATCAAGTATTTATGGCGGATAATGGCAGGGCGGTATAGGACGAGTAAAGTGGTCAGTGCACAAGCGAAACAGGTGGCAGAGTGATGAAAGTAAATTTATTTGATTTGCCTCAGTTGTAAGCTCGAATGATTTTTTTTCTTTCTTTTTCTTCGTCTTATTTTTATTGAAGTTGTTTTAATTGGTTGGGAAAGTGTGAAATTTGTATTAAAGGACAATGTGGTCAATTTTTTTTTGGTAAATTTTTCATTTTTTGTTTTGCAGGAATCGCTGCAATTACAGAATCTCGAAATTGATGACGAAGACGATGATGGCGGTGCCTTATTAAGTGCGAGCTCGAGAAGTGAAAAAACTACCGTCAGGTATGTAAAAAAAATTAATTTTTGAAACAAGCGAACTTCGTTATTGCGACATTCAGTAAAGACATCGCTGGCTAAAAATATCAATATATTCCAGCTAAAAAAATTTTTTGCACTTTAAACTATGCAAGACAATAAGTTACAAATCTAAATTTTACATCTGCTGGATTAAATTTTGCAAAATTTTTTGCACAAAAATAGCCACAAAAGTCGAAATTTGTAAATTATTTGCAAAAAGACTGAAATTCTGGCAGAAAAATGCAAAAATTTTACAAAGTTTTTTAGCTGGGTAAGGAAAAATTCAATATTGTTGACACGACGGACATTGAAACGACGATAGCCAGCGAACTTTATAACGAAATTATGTTTAAACCCTCATTACAACGAACAGATTTGCAGTTTATAATAACGAGGGTCACCTTCTACAATTTTTTTAAAAAAAAAAAAGAAAAATCGAGAGAAAAAAAGTATAAAACATGCAAACTTGTTTTTGGTGGGCTTCCCGGCATTATTTCGTGCTAGTTTTCTTTTATATACTCGCATATGTCCGTATGGCGACTGTTGTCATAGCAATGCGAAAGGCGAATGGGTGGGTGTAGGATGATTATCCTTTGGCGCTCGCAGAGTAAACATTGCTTTTTGCCAACTTCAAAGTAAAGGGCGGGATCGTCTTGGGTTACCCAGGAAACAATCGAGTGGGTGGAGGGGTTGTGTGAAACACGAACCTCCGAGTCCCCTTTTTCCTCAGGTTTACAACCCCACCTCATCTCAACTTTTTCTTTTGTCTCAGATGTGGGAAATTGTGTAGTTGATCAAACATTTCTTTTCCTCTCTCACCTGCTGCCCTCGCCCACCACACCACCTGTGTTGGTCCTATTCCAAAGAATATTTCTGTTTTAAAACTTTTTTTTTCTTTTTTACATTTTGTTTTATTTAATGCACTTTATTTCTTTTTAATATAAAATACATGATAACAAAATCGCTGTAGGTAAAAGAATTAAGGATTACTCTATAAACGATATTATACGTTTAAATATTCATGAATTTATAAAATATTTATAGGAAAGTTAGAATTTACATTATCACTTGAAACCGGATGATATCCCAACACCTCTGGATTCAATTTAAATGTTGTTTTCGATTTACTTCCTCTTTATTTATTTTTTTTCGGGAATCCTTTATCCGAGTAAATCAATTAATGTAACGAGTGGAAATCGCGCTAAGCCTTGGGGAAAATGAGAAAACGAGACATCAAAGTAAAGATAAACAGAAAAGAACACAGTAGAATTTTCATTAAAAATTAATAAGTAGAATAATAAGAAATAAAACAGTAAATACTCGATAAACACAAAGCGAAGGAGTTTGCAGCAAGAAATCAAACTATTAATAAAATGGACCAATATTTATCTATTTTTATAAATCTCGTAAAGTTGTTGTTAAACATGATAAAAAAATATGTAAAACTGAGAAAAATTGTTTTATTTGCAGCAGCTTGCGAAAATGCTTCAATTCGCCCTCTGATGACAGCAAGTTAGATCCTGAGGTGCACTTGCATTTTGTGCAACAACGACTAAGTGAGGAGATGCAAGCCAAAGAGGAAGCTCAAGCCACATGCCAGAGGTATCTTTCTATTTTTTACTATAATATTTTATATCTATAAATTTCTTTTTTTCCTTTTTTCTTTTTCTCATCTCTTTGGTGGTTTTCTGTGTACTTAACTTTATTTTCTATGCTGCGTGCATTGCTTGGAAGTGAAACAAACACTAAAACTTTTTTTCTCTTCTCGACTTCACCCATACAAATTCTTGTGGACTTGCAAATTCAACATTGCGTATGGATATCCATCCATCTGCATGTGTCCACCACCTCGTGGGACGAATACACAAAAGCAATCAGATTACCTCAGTCTCTCGGGATCACTTGGGCCGGTTGCGTAATCCTGTTATGTTCTGCTTTTCATCTCATTCCCCGTTCTTTTGTTCGGCTTAACTGGACAACCGTTTCATTAAGGTGCCAATAATGCACATTTCTCTTTCCTCCTTCGTCCTCGTCCTCTCTCTCCCTTTATTTATTTATTTTTAACCTCGGGCTCAGATTAAATCCACCTGTCATCGCTGTGGTTCATTTGCACATGCAAGATGGCACTGCTGGTTTTGCGGCACCCATTTTCAATTCGTGCAAAACAAAAAGAATGTGGTTAATGTGGCGTGTGCTGCTGGTGATGGGAAGAATAATAGAAACATTTGATGTATACATTACATATACAGTGGGGCAATCATATAAAGAGGTTTTTTGGGGTAGATTTGGAATATTTCGAGGTCTGATTACTTGGTTTTTTAAGCCAATATGGTCGAACAATGTAAATTTTCTCAATTTTCTTCATCTTGATTGAATTTTTGACTGTATATACGGTTATTTGGGCGGAATGATTAAAATGAGCTTTTTTAATTCCAAAGTCTGAAAGTAATTGCTCCATTAACTATTTTGAAAAGTTAATTGTCTCATATTCACTCAAATAATTTGAAATGAAGCATCGTGCAAGTGCTAGCTGTTTAAATCTTACAGCAATTAAAAGTCGAAACTTGGGATCCGTGAAGGAAATGAGACAAAACAGAGTTCTCCTAACACGTACACTGTAATAACGAACGTAAATGACTAACAAACACGTTTTATGATTTAAAAACTTACCTTTTCGCACAAAGAAATCTTCAAAATCTTCACACAAATCAAAGGTGAATGGCTTCTTTCTGCACCTTAAACTTTTTGGTGATTTTACGAACTGGAATACTTTAATCCCCTCGATCTTATCTTTCAAGACAATCTTATAATGCAATTACAAGAAATGGTCATAATCACAATGATTTCATAACAGATTAGAGAGATTAGTGGAAGTATTAAGAAGAAAAGTCAATGGTTTGGCTCCTCAGAAGTCAGAATCAATCACCGATGACCTTTGAACTTCGTTGTCGAGATTTATCACTCATGTCTTAATCATCAGAATTAAATCACTCAAGTATTTAGATTCAGAAAGTGCCTTAATGTGTATATTCACACTATGTTTGATTAAGAATGGTATCGAGCACGATTTTATTCACCTTTTAATTAATTTGACTAAAAGTTTAATCGTTTTTACCATTATTTTAGAGAACAACAAACAAAGTGAATCTGCATGATTTAAGATTCATGACTGTTTTCCTCACTATATTTATAACAAAAAAAATTAAAAGAAAAATAAGAAAAAAAGGAATATTTAAGGCTGTTTATGTATACAATATACTCACGAGTATAGGTAAGAAAAGATTTTAAAATAATAAATTATAAAGTTTTGGAGTAATTAGAGTTAAAAGCAAGTTTGTTTGCATTTTTCATACGGTGGAGTCTTTGTGAATATTAAATTGAGTGATTACCTTAATTAATAATTATAATTTAATGAAGAGTTTGCTCAAAGTTTAGACTGAATGTAATTGAAGTTGCGTTTCCAAACATCCTCTTTCTTCCCCCGTACATTCCTATTTTAATTTTAAATACAAAGTAATGCCAAAAAATTATTGACTGTAGATAACTTATTTCAATTAATTCCTCTTCCGTGTTATGGAAATCAGTTGCAAATGTGATGTTTGTAGTCATTCAATACGTCTGTTTATTTTCTGGCTTTTTTTTATGTTGTTGTTTAACTGTTTGTTTTTCTTATCTCTTGTCGAGTTGGATTTAATTTTGTGTAACTGAAATGTTTTATGTTTTCTTTTTGTATTGACTGAGGCAAGAAAAAAATAAAAAAGATTTCAAAAAGAAAACAATATTTTAATTGTTTGTGTTTACATTGTTTAAAAAAACGTCTTTTAATGTACTTACAGTTGAAAACAATCATGTATTAACACGTTGTTAATAAAACATTCATGTTTACTGTTTTATTGCATTGTTGTTTTGTTTTAGTGCAGTGTTGTTTAACAGAATAATTTAAATAATATGATGATTTTTTTGAAATTTATCTCCATCCATCTAAACTTCTCATTTTTATGAAAAATTCAAATGAAAAAAATATCAGGATGAAAAATACTTTAGTTTCACTTTTTCTCAGTAGGCGACATCGCGGCAGAGGCGGTGCTTAGGACGCTTTTTTTTCATGGCGCTTAAGCCAATGAGAAAGAGGCATTTTTGAGCCAATGAACACGTTGCGTGCATACACGGCTTGCCTCATGCCACCGAAAAGACATGGGTGTGAGGGCGGGGTTTGTTGGTTGACAGTAAGATGATTAATGTTCCCTCTTAAAACGCATGCGCAGGTCGAGTACGCAGCACGGGCCGTTGCCAAGCGACCGTCTTGGCAAATCGGGTTGCTAGGAAACAGGACACGGAGAGGTTGTCCTACTCATCCATCATGGGTTGGGTGGGGTGGAGACGTCAGCGGCTTTTATCGGGAGACTTACACCCGCACGAGCGCTGTTCCCTTGAACCCTTTTGCACCCATTGCGACATGGGATGATTAGAAGTTTTTTCTGTTTTTTTTTTTTTCCTTCCCTCTGGTTGGAATTTTGGGTCGTAAAAAGGAAATAACAAAAGATGGGTGTGGAGGAAAATTGAATTTCCACAACGCATGCGTCGAGATGAGTTTTTTATTGCCGTATTTTTCTTTGGCGTGGGGTTTTTGTGTGGTTTTTTATTTTATTTAAGTGGGTTTAGCTTGTGTCTGTCGCAAGTGTCGCCAATAAAATTTAATTTAATTTTTAGTTAACACCGGAGTTTACTCATTCTCTGTTTTTTTGTCATATGGTTAATCGTGTGCTGTGAGTGTATACGCGCTTTGTTTTCGTTGAGGTAAATTCAGTTTAGTTGTTTTTGCTGTGTGTTTACAAATTTAATACCTTCATTTACCCAATCAATAAGGAATTTGTTTAATTGGGGATCAGTTTGTGATTAGATATGTGAGCACGGAAGTTGTTGATTTGTTTATCGAGTTTGATTACTGTTAATTTTTCAAATATACGAAATTGGTTTATTTTCATTCTTTTTTTTGTCACACTATCGCTCTTATTTCTTTGTTATCTTAAATCATTGCCAACAGTTCACAGGTGTGGACCTTTGACTTCATCATATAAAACCCTCTCTGTCTACAAATGGTACGAGTGAATTGTCGAGTGTGTGCAGGTGACTCCATCATTGAGTCGTCTAAATCCGTTGCTGATGGTCCACACCACGTGCTAAGATCGAGTCAAGTGGGCAACCCTCTTGGAAAGTAATGAGTGAATTTAAAGAGTACAAGAAAGGATTGTGCGCATTTCCAATGAATGGAAAGGGTGAAAATGCTGAAAAAGTAAATTCGCACTGAAATTTGCTGAAATTTACATTTGGGTCGATGTTGCACCGCCGTGAGTTAAACGCACAGAAATAAAACTTTTTTGTTTTATCTAATTTAACGCGGAAATTGTTTTATTATCGACTTTTTTTTATTATTATGATTATTTTCCATCGTGATGTTTGTTTGCTGATGGAATGAAAATTGCACATTTTAATTTTTTTGTATAAATTACACATGGGATCCAACTTATTTTTCCGCAATTTTCCACTTAATTAAATTACCCAAACACACATAGCTGTATATAAATCCGGAGTAATATCAAGAGTGCGCCAAGAAGAGCCTAAATTTAATTTAAAAAGACCAGAAGAAGCAGCAGGAGAAAAAAAGTCTGTTATATAAGGAAGAAAAAAAAATATGGCGACATGCAGGACCCCGAAATCTCTCGCTTGTCTGAAATGGTTGGCCATTAATCTTATTTGGCTCGTCGCTGTTTCTTCAACATGATGAATAGCCTGGCACCGAGAGGTTAGTTGTCATGGCAACTGAAGGACGCGTTTATAACAACCCCCCGGGTTTTTACTTTTCTTTTTCACCAATTTTTTTTTTTGAGCCAGATGGATGGGATTTTACCTCCTGACCTCTCGAAAAACACCAATGAATTTGAACGAAGATTAAGCAATTGTTGCTGAAATAGAAAATGGAAAATATTTCTTTTTTTGTGTTGGACAAGTAGTTGTCAACATGATTTGAAGATGGGGGTTTACAAAAGCGTGGCCGAGAAGTCGTTGGTGGAACCCATGGTTAGAAAATGGGAAGATGAGTTGGCATTTGGAGAGAGATTTACCTTCTTATATGGGCAGAAGTTTCTTGTGGGCTTATATCCCTCTCTCTAATTCTTTGTGTAGGGTGTTGAATGAAAGAGGGAGGCGACTAGAGGCAAGGGAGGCGGCTCGGGCAAACTGCTTGAATGGGTTTCGCCATTTATGTTGGGCCAGTCGGCTCACAATTCTGCGGCTGCTTGCGTTTAACGCTAAGCAGATCAAGTTGGCGAAGAAAAGAAGGGACACAGGGCTTGGAGAATATGAAAGGATTATAGATTTGTGAAGGCTCTGCGATGGGGTCCGAATGAAACTGCTTGGGCACGTAATTATGTTGGCTAGTAAATTAGTTGAAGTTGAAACCAGAGTCTCGATAGAATTCCGTGACTGTCAAATGAGTCGTCGTTTGTCATGTCACACAGCCGGTAGTCAACTATTATATTATATTATATACGGAGTTGAGGCGAGAAGAGATTAAGGTTGATAGAAATTTGTGAATAAGTGATGAAAATGAAATTTTGCTAATGAGAAAACGTTGATCGAAACACTTAAAACATGCAAGTAGGAAGTTGTTAAATTATGAATTCGATTTCTGACTTCGTTTCTTTTTGCTGCACAAAAGATTTTTTTTTTACCAAGCAAGTTATAATTGCCTCAACGACTTGTAACCTGCCCTATAAGGTGAAGTGTGCAGTTGATAAGTTGAAAACATACTGTAAGTCGAGTATATGCAAGAAGAAGCTGAATTGAAACACTCATTTCTTATGCATTAAGAATGTTGTGCAGCATATTTTTTATTATTTTTTATTTTCCTTGCATAAAGCCACGTGCAGTGCAGTGCAGTTTACTTTTGATTAACTTTTTCCCATACCATATTATGCTTCAAAACCCTTCATGTTTATAAGACGAATACCGCATGAAAATATGATGAAAATTCTGAATAATAAAAATCGAAATTGATTTTTTTTTTGAAATTTTTTTAATGATGTACTTTTGTTGATAATAATGTTGTATACAGGAATATTATGTTATTTATTAATATAAATCGTAACTGTACAGATAATGACGGCCTACTCTTGATCCAGCATAACTAGCATTTGCTTCATCCCAACTAGTTGACCATGGAGGGAATGTAGCTGGATGCGTCGGAGTACCCCGCCATAGTCCTAGAAATATAAAAATAAAAAAATAAAAACATTAAATAAAAATTTTTCAAAAAAAGAAAATCAAAAGAATTTGAGAAATATTGAAGTAATTTGTAGATGTCATAAATTCAGCTTTTCTGGTACGGTATATACAAAGCAACGTGGTCATCGTTTATCCTATAAGAAACTGCCAGTGGGATATCCATAACTCACGACCCAGCCTTCATCCCCTTGTAAACCCATTGTACTCAATTGAAAAAAGGTAGCAAGAAAACGTTTTGCTCGCAAACAGTCAAAAGTTGATGAAAGCTGAATGGACCAACACCAAATCCAATATTGACTCGAAATTTTTCGAGTGTTTGTTTATTTGTTTTTACGGATTGTCACTGCGATTCTGTCTCATTTCAACTCGTGTTTGGCCAAAGATTTAACCTATAGTAATGGATTAGGTTTTTCCAACCCAGGGTCGTCCAGTTTGCCGCTCACGTTCCGAAGCCAAGTCCTGAGGGAAGGCGCTAATACCACCATCTCCACCACCACCCAGTCTGATCTCGCCCCCTGACACCCCCTTCCCCATCCCCATCCCCATCCCAAAGCATAGCCTCTGAACCCCTCTCTGTTCCTCAGTTCTCCCACAATGGCGACGACTCGGGATTTTGCCAGGGCCTTTATGCCCCGTTTCTCCCCCTCCCTCCCGGGGCAATGAATGGGTGTCAGTTCGGGGATCCACTGCACAGCTGCTCTCCGTGCCCCTGAGAAATGCCTCGCGTTTTTAAGTTCGATGTATAAACTAGTTTTTCCTTTTTAATAAAAAGAAACCTTTTTAGTATTTTTCTTTTTTTGCTAGGTAACGCCAATTGGCAATAAGAATTTTTTTTATCCTGTTTGGCGTTATGTAATTTGTTTGGTTAGTTCAATAATTATTTGCCTTTTCTATTGTCAGGAAATGGAATGAGAAAGACTTGGAGGAGTGACGGGACAGAAATACGCGAGTTTGATTTTTATTGTATGCAAAGGTGTAAATAAATAAAACTGTTGGTTTTGTTCCTCATTTTTAAAGTGTTTTTTTCGGTTTTTTAATTCAAAGCTCACTTTTCACAGTCAAGTGTGGCACCCGATTCACGGTGTTGTGACACGGGGCATTGAGCGTCTCCTCCCTCATTGAAAACCACAGACCCCCAGCTGTCGGCGCCAACTCCCGGGCAAACCCCTAGCTGCTACTGGCCTTTGACACGACACAATGCGCCGAATCGGCCTAATTAATGGCAGTTAGAGGGCGCTTTGTGGGCGCCATGTATGAGGCCGGCTCCGAACGTGGGTCCGCCACCAGCACGCCCCCGTCGTTTGAGGGTTTCATGCCCTTCTCCGCCTTTCTCGGCCATCAGGTGGCTGCTGATGGATGGGATTCTATTGAAAAATAGAGTAAAGCCGTTCCCGCCTTTCTCCCGCCCACCCTTCTCTTGCCATTTTACCCTTCTCTATTCGACCAAAGTGTTGTGTATGTGGAATGTGAGATATATGATTGGGGCGTGTTGAGGGGTGAAGCAGGTTAAATGTAGGGGATGAATATGTTAGTGAGATTGCTTATCTGACAAATTACCTTTGCCATAGCAATTCCCCCTTCCTGTAATTGCGCTAAACACGTACATTGATAAACGAATGTTTCGATTTGTATTTTCGTTTAAACAAAAAAATACTCGGAATTTACTCAACTTAGAGTAAGCCTTTATATTATACAGGCTTACAACGAGAAACACTGTAATTTTCAGTGCAAAAACTCGAGTGTTGGCCATTAAAAACTGGAGAGAAAGAGAAAGAGAGAGAGACGAATGGTTGAATTTTTTAAATTCGATTTGAAGATGTCAATAAAGAAGAGAAGGAATTGTCCTTTAAAAGAGCGAGTAAACTGTGGGGGTAAACAAATTTTAGGGGGAATTTTTGAGCCAACATGTAAGTCTTTGTAGTGGGGGAAGGCGGCCATGTTTCTTCTTTGATGTGAAGGTGATGGGTGAGTGTGTGGCTTACATAACAAGCGTGGCCTATGTGCGATTCGGGGACGCGGCCGATTGAACGTGGGCCGTGTCGGACTCGGCGTTGGACCCACCTCAAATATTTGGCTTGGCTTTCAAGCCGCAAAGGTTTGAGGACAAGGTTAAATACACAAGACGACGACAATAGGCTCCAAGCTCCGACAAAAGACGGCGCTGTTACGTGACGTCATAAGGCGAGCCACGCACTCATACGGAAGAGACCGCAATTTGGGATCTGGCCAAGTTAAACACGGTGTAAATAATTTGTTATTCAGAGAAAAGTAATTCTTTTTGTGCTTGGTAGTGCCAATAAGACGTCTTTGTGGTGAAATTTCGAATAAATATTTTTGATCAATTCAAGGTGCTGTGTCAATACACCACTAATTTTTTTTTATGTACTGGAAAAAACGCTCGACACATTCAGGAATTTTTCCATTTAATTGCACAATTTTGACGGTATGAAGCAAGAAAATGGCGTCGGCCCTATACTCTGTATACTCACATTGCAAAACTTATTTTAATTTAAGCACCCTTCTACGTATTCTAATAAATCTTGCTGATTTAGAAAGGAAAACAAGAAAGAAGAATGAATTGTAATTAATCAAAGAAAGGGAAAAAGATGAAGGATGGAGTTTAAAGGTGACACCAATTGTAAACATCATTATCCTTGCAAGAATCTTAGTTAATATGTAACAAGGATTTCCGCTCAAACAAACCCCGGACTTTTCGAGTCGAACACAAAATACGGTGCGCCTGCCCTACGGCCAACCAAACTTCATATCCGGTTTTGCATGGGCAACAGCCTTGTTTGTTCGATGTGGGTGATATTAAATGAGAATTAGTAAAACACCCTTTCATCCTCATCCTCCTACTCATCCACCACCACCACCTCCCCATACTCCCATCCTCCTCCTCCTCTTCTTCCTCCTCGTCGTTTCATTCGCATCTCTTGCTTCTGGTCACGAAATGGAGCCAAAACCAATCAACTTTTTTCAAGTGTTGATTCTCCCAACCAAATGAATATAATTAAATATCGCAATATAACTCGAATTTGCCTCCCCTCCATCACACGAAAGTGCACTACAGAGTAAAACTCAGCAAATTTTCGACACCATTGTCTGTAAAACTCTATCTTTGATCCGGATGTGACGTAGCTGTGAAATCCGGCCGTGAAGCTGAGGAGTTGGTGTGCTTCATTGGTGATCAATCGGCCAGAAGGAGATTTCCGCGTCGAATGTTTGGACTGATCTCGCTCCTCCCCTTCCCCCTTTAAGGCGGGATACAGTGTCTTTCCCTTCCCCCTTCCCTTCTCTTCTCTTCGCGTCTCCTCCTCCCCTTCCACTTCCATACACCCTCTCTGTCTTTCTCTCTTTCTACACCCTGCTTTTCCATCTCTCCTCTCTCTCTCTCTCTCCTGAGGCACTTCCCCCTATTTTCCTGTCGAGTAGACGCAAGTGACGTCATGTAGAGAATCAAGAGTCATCCGTGCGCACGCGTGGGAGGTACGAGGTTGAGGGATGAGGAAGAAGTTGGAGCCAGGTGGTGGGTCGAATTGGGCGTGGAGGGTATTGATCGGAGTAAATTGAATTCCCTACTTTTTGGACGCAAAAGTTGTGTTTTGTTCTTTGTGCCAGAAGATAATTGAAGTTTCTTTTCGAGTTTGCAAGAAACGTTCATACTAAATATATTTTTTTCTTTTTATGAACGACGAATTTGCGTCTAGGGAAATTATGGTGACTGCTGAGGAAAAATGTGTAAAAATATATAAATCCCAATATATATAACGTGAAATTACACGTTTGTTGTTACATCTCAACAGCATTTACTGTAGATATAAACATCTAGCTAACTAATGCCAAATCCATATGTTTTTCTTACATTTTCAATGCGAGTTTCTTTACAAACGCGGTTCCTACATTGATCGTAGGTATAACAACATTTACCAATCAATGAAGGTTCGGTTTAAAATTAATTTTTTTTCCTCCACTAAATTTGTTTGCCATATATAAAACAAACATGTTTCTTTATTAGGAGTATATATCAAATAGATATAAAAAATAATAAAAAGAGAAGGAAAAAAAGGAAAAAACATTTTCTTCACGAAACGCTTATTGAGTGTGTTGATACTTGGCCTTTCTCTCTGTCAATATTTGAAGGGAACACCCGCGTTTGCTTCTTTTTTTTTTTCCTCCTCCCCCGAAAGAACGTGTCACGTCTTAGAAAGAGACCTTCCAATTACCAAACTGCCCCTCCTTCCCTTTTACAATTGCATGAGTTGGAAATGTACAAGATGCAACCGAGCAAAGGCAGTTTCTTGTAGCAAACCATGCAAGATGAAATTTCTCCCGGGCGAGGGCGACTATGGTTGCCTGGTGCGCACCGAGTGAATTATGCAGCAGTTTTTCAACGGCAGGCCATGAATTTTGTATTGGAGACAAGATCTTTTTGTATAGACAGCAAATATTTAGAAGTATTAAACGAGAGACGGAATTGTCTCTTGACAAGATTTCATCCCCAGACACAAAGACAACGATTTGTCCTTCCAATAAATAGCTAAGCAAACTGGAGAAATTTATTTCTTTTTCCGGAGCTGCGTGAAATGTTTAAAGTGTTGATTTTGCTCTTGTTTTGCTTACACACAGTTAATAAGCTTTAATTTATTTATTTTATTAAAGGAACGCTGCACTTTTTTGTTGTTGTTATATGCATTTCCAGAATGAAATCTGGCCTCAAATTTATTTGGTTGACACTCGAAATAGCATTTTTTTTAGCGGTGAGGACACGCAACAAGGATAAATTTTCAAACATGCCATCAAATGGTTTAATGTGCATTCAATTACCGTGAAAACAGTTTCATTAGATTTCATTGTTTTAATGCAATAAAACTTGTTTACACGCAACTGTTTACCTAACCAGATAATCAAAATTTATAAACTCAGTTAGCGGATTTAACCTCAAATATAATAACAAAAATCACTCCTTTTTTCCTTGAATAAATATATATTTTTTAAATTCTATACAATATTTTTTTTTTAGGTAAAAAAAAAAAATTTCCAAGTAAATGCAGAGCAGCCACCTTTGAGGCGGGCATTTAGCTCAGTACACGGGACAGTGGTTTTTAATGTGGGGGCTTGCCTCGTTTTCCCACGAGGCCTCGCGAAATTAAGCGTCGATGTATATGCCGCGTGCTTTTGTTCGCAATCCTTGCTCGGCGCGCGACACTGTCAACACGGCCATCTGGCTAGCGAATTTGGGGCCTTCATTAGACACGTGCACCCGCTGGCGGCGTCGCTCCAAAGACCTAGGGGTGTGGGCGTGCAGGGGGATTTATTGATTCAAACTCCTATCCAAATATAAACCTTCGATCTTGGTCAGTTTATTTTCTTTTCTTTTTTTTTTCCTCTTTTTTTTAAATTATTTTTTATTTTTTAAGGTTACTACAGTGGAAAATAAAAAATAAGGAAAAAATAAACAAAAACGCGTCTTTTTTTTAGGTTTACGACGTTTGTTTTGGTACACTAAAGTATTGGCCTAAAATACAACATCAACACGTCGTGTTGATTTTGCGATAAAAATATATTAGATAGGATAAAAAGAGGTTTATAGGAAAAAAAATTATTTCTGCCTGTTTTTGTGTTAGTGGGTTGGAGTTTGATTGGCATTAAAGTGTTGGGTGGTAAATGCAAAACTAGGTGGAAAATGTAACACATGTTATTCATCTTCCCCTCTCCCAATGTACCGACAGGGTGGTATAGTGGGAAACATATCGTCCCTTCGTAAAGCCGCGGGATCAGTGCAATCGGCCTGCTAATCCTCGATTGTGACGCCTCATATGATGGGCCAATTAGTACAAACTTAGAATGAACCCCGATATAATAAAGTAGACTCACAGGGACGACAGAATTTTGTTTTTATAATTTTAAACTTCATTAAATTAATTGAAAAAAAAAATTTATTATAAATTTATGCAACGTTTGGAGTTTGATAGATTGTAAAATTCTTACGACACCGATTACGGGGTAAAGTAGGGAGAAACAAATACTCGTCTACAATAAGTGCCCATAATTACGAATTCCTCATGAATACTGAAAGAGAGCAGTCAGTATATGGGTTGGTAAACCCAGGAACGTATCAGCAGCCTTCGGCTACATTGATCGATTCCAAGATGGTGGTTGAATGAATCTATTTGGCAAGGATATTAAATCCATAAGGGCATGGCAGTGTGAAAAGAGCCTTAATTTGATGTACAGGCAGAAAAAAATCAATTACAATGCAAGGAATAAAGATTTTTTTGAAAATAATAATTTGGTAAAAATAAAAGTCGATAGGATTTACAGGGAATTGCATTTGTACGCACATGTGCATCCATGAGGCAAAAATGAATCTTTGAATATTTCATGGCGCCGACTAACGAGTCGTTCTAAACAAACATGCAGCGGCACGCGGTCGCCTAATTGCCACCCCGTTTCCATGTTGGCGCTAATGAGGTCCAAGCACGGACGCCAGCTGGGGCGCCCGTGGGCCCACTCGGGATTCTGATACAAACGCTTCACTTGCATATCAATTAGTTTATGGTTAAATTTTCAACAATTCAAGTGTCTTTTTTCATTTATTTATTTATTTATAAATTTATTTATTTATTTTGTTTTTGTTTACTTTTTTTATTCGCTTTATTCCTTTTTTAAAAACTCGTTTTTTTTTGTTTTTTTTATCATCTTGTTTTTTGTTGTTTTTAATCGAACACCCCTTTTTCCCCTTGAGAATTGATAGAACTTTAGTTCTAGGTCCAACTTCATTTTTGCAAGTTGTCTTTTTTCCCATGAGATTGAACGAAAGTGGAGAGATCCGTTGGAAGAGAAGAAAAAAAAGTGAAAAAAAGAGAAAAAAAGAGGGGAAAAAATGCTGTCTCCTTTTCTCTCTATGCTCTCAAACAAAATTTCCTCGCTCTGTGATTGGACTCCGCCCACGCACGACGCTATTCTGGCACGCAGCCCCAGAAGAAACGCGCTTCATCTATCGCCAACCAATCTCTGCTCTCCTACAACCCCCTATACACACACACCTCTTTCCAACACAACCAAATCCCTTTTCCCCCTTTTCTCCATTATACGATCCAGGATTCTTTCACCGGCTTCGAGTAAAAGTATCACTCGAGAAAAATTTAATGGACACTGTCAAAAATCAATTTAAACCAAATTTACCAAGTTCAAAGAGAAGAAAACTCAGTGCGGTGAATAAAAATAATATCATCGCAATTGCAAATTATAATAATTGGCATCAATGTCCATTTCTATACTGCAGTGAAGCCAAAAAGCACTCAAACACGACCAATGGGCAAAGTGTATGTTTTGATCATGTGACCACTCTGCATCGCCATCTGCTCTGCTTTTATCTCTGTGATGACAGCAGGAAGGTGGAGTGAATTGAAGGGGTGGTGGAGGAGGAGGGAATAACTACTGGCAGAGAGCGCGTGCGTCTTTCAAGCCCCTGATATTAAAGTGTATCGGCCGGAAATTGCAGTTTTGGATGCGCTCACAGGATATTGACACGTGCATGCTCCAGGGCGAGAGAGAGAGGTTGCAAAGAGCTTTCATTCCTCTCCTCCCCCTCATCATCTTCCTCCGCCATTTTGAGAATGAAGGACTCTTAGCAAATTCAGTTATACTCCTAAATCTCGTATATTTAGGTATTCAATTAAAAATTTATTTATTTACAGTATTTCTATGTTTTATTTTTATTTTTATTTTATACGAAATTTCTATCCATATACCCACTTTGGTTTCTGCAGAGCTTCGACCATAAATCACACGAGCCAAGTGTGTAATGTCACGAAATCCATGCCATGGAGTCAGTTCTCTCGTTCCCTTTCTCTCGACTCTGCTTTCTATTGATTCTCCCAATTCCATTGCACAGATTACCTCGCGTCTATTCCTCACTCGCAGGTGAGGTGTGAGACCATATTTCGTGACCCAGCCGTTGTTTTCACGTTTACCAAACAGTCGGCGGTGGTTTTCCTTTGAACTCACACCCACAAACAACAACACACGCCCCCATGAACACAGACCACCTGCACATTTTGAGTATCCTCCTTTCATCTGTGTGTGTTTTCAAGGCGGAGGTCGGTCTCTCTCTCGCCCTCTCTTTCCCTTTAAAGTGTCGAAAATTAAAGCCTAATCTCGCGATATTTACTTTGACCGAAAAATGTCAACTTTGTCCCCATTTTGGATTCTTTTTATGTAAATGTTGCGCGACATGATTCATTCTGCTTAATGGATTATTACACTTGCAAGATGGCGACAAGGATGATGGAGTAGGGTACACATTAAGTTTGGCACTCCATTTTATGTGAGTGAGTAGTCGAGGGTTCACTATCAGTGGATGCCCATGTTGTTTGCTCGCCTCTCGGTCGAGTGTGTCTCTAGTTTTAGACGTGACTTTGAAAGCGTGTGTGAGCTTTGCTTATATCTCTACCATAATTCGAACGTGAGGACCCGAAACCGGTGCTTCAGCCGCGGATGTTACTGCTGATGGATGCGGATGATAACAAACTTGATCTGGCCACTCGACAAATGTGCCATCTGAATACGTGCAAATTTGTTTTTCCGTGTGAAGGAAATTTGCTCTTATTTGCCTATTTTTCCAAATCGATGCGAAAGAAAATATATAGGGTGAAACGCAGTTTCGCGTTATTTGGTTTGATTACGTGACAGTGTGGTGGTGGTGAAAGGGTAAGGTGGATAAAAGAAGGTCGATAGTTGGAAGGTGGAGGTTGGCGTAGGTGTCGTAAAACGATGGTGCCCACGTGGGGTTAGGGACATAACAAACCGGCTGGTGCGCCACCACCAAGCGGCCATGTAGCGTCATAAAAAGGGCCATAAATGTGTCGCCGAGTCAACACAGCTTGTAATGAGGGGGTAACGAATGAAAGCCAGAGACGTATTGCACCAGGTAAACAAACGGTGCCTAATTAAAGATTGCACCTTAATGAAAAGTTGAACCTTAATCCACCCACCCTTCCTTCCTTCTCTTTCTTCTTTGTATTACTTGTTTGTTTCAACTTGTGAGCAAAAAAAATGAACAAAGTGCTGTTAATAAGAAGTAAAAATTAAATTAAATTAAAAAAAAAAATAAAAACAAAAACAAATATGATGAAAGATGACATTTTGACTTTTCACTCTTTTTTATTCTTCTTCTTCACCCATATTTTTCATAAAAGAAAAACTAATTTCTATACAATACCTGATTAACCTATCCACCCTTTAAGGTTCGGCTTGAAATTATTTTTAAGCGTGTAATGCCCCTGAGACGAACGGTCTTTTCTCTCTCGCTCTCTCTTAATTGGATCTCGTCTTTTTTGCGATAAGCCAGTGAGTGCGCCACGACTGGCCTTATTTGCTTTGCAGATGGGCGCTGTGCTAATTGGGTTACAAGGCAGGCACCCCTAACTCTGCCATCAGTACATCACCCAACCACTCCTGTCGCCTCGTAGACCGCGGCGCGTGGGCGGCTGCTGCCCGCGGGAGTCTCGATACTCCCCTTTACGTCTAATCCAATCATCAACGGCTCTTTGAATTCTACTATTTATAACGACCATACTTTTCTTGCATTTTCCAACATGGAAATGAATGTTTTGGAGTAATTAAACGTTCATTTTTTTAAGGGAAAGAAAAAAAAGAAACTTTTACGACATGTACAAGAAAAATAACACTGAGTTATGTATAAAAAGCAAATAGCACAAATTTCGATTTAAATTATCACTTTTATATGAGAAACCGCATTTTCACCCTTAAAAAGAGATCGCTATAACCTTGGGTATTTACTAAAAATTAAAATAAATCGGCCTTTATGAAAAATCTCAAATCTCAGGTTTGTGGGTGCCTGCAAGCAGCAGCCGGTGTTTCCCGCGATAATCGCCGCGATTTTCCAATTGAGTGCCGTTAAAATTGATGGGAGTAAACCTACTCAGATACCATCTGTGATTTGGGGGTGGATAAATACCTCACCTCTCATCTAACTTGTACATGAATATCAATATCAATAGCAAACGAATTAAAGCGAATTCATTTCTCCCCACCTCATACGGGCAAAAGCAGTTTTTATCCACGAATCGGAATAAAACGTCATCCTACCTCATTTCTGCCATGACGATTCCGCGAAGCAAAACGTCTCGCACTCTCGCGAGCATACGCTCGACAATAACCTTGCAACTGGACTAAAAGATGCCGTGTTGCACCGTCCGTCTTTCGACGATGGCTGCGGCGTGGCCACTGAAATCGGGGCCGTGCGCATTTTATTTGACTACGGCACACACGCACACACACACACACACGCAGACGGCTGCTGTTGACTTTTGCCGAGGACGGCTTGGAAAAATAAAAGCTGCATTAGTAGCAGCTACCAACCAGGCGAATATTTACTCGAGATCTTCAGATATTGATCATACAATAAAAGGCCTCTCGCCAAACTTTACTCAGTCAACGTGAAATTTACCCGACAAATTTAGGATTTTTTTTTCCTTTATCTTTTTTTTTTTCCTTTGGTCTGGATCAAATAATTGTATAAAACTAAGGGGTGGTGGTTAAAAAAATAAATGGTTATTAATGCAACACCATGCTTGGCAGCCATGTATTTATTAAGTATGGAGGGATGGGGAAAGCAGCTTAGCAAACAAGGGACCTATGGCGCCCTCCTAATTAGACTCCATGTTGACTCAATCAACTAGCATTGCATTTTTATCTCCCTTTTTTTTATTTATTTATTTTTAGCCTCTAGAAGCACTCATGTCGAAATTGTGGATAATATTTTCCCTGTATTTTATTTATTTACTTTTTATAAATTTTTTTGTTACAATATTTATTTAATTTTTTTAAATTTATTTTTAAATGTGTTTTACACGGTTTTGCAATTCACAGTTCAATGTTTACAACGTAGTTTACTAGGTTTAAATGCGTATACCGTATATATATTTTTTTCTCTTATTTTTTTAAAGTAGGGTAGATGATTATTCGTCTGCTGAGCAGCGAAGCCGATTCTAAAAAGCACCCCTCAAGCAAAGAAAAATTAATGTGATCTGGCTTAAAGATCAATAGCGCTCCTAAATCCGATCTACAAAGAAAATTCTAAGTAAAAAAAAGAAGAAAAATAGCTTGTAATGCGTATTTTGATCTGAAAATGTTATAAAATGAGGCCTAATCAATATGCACAAATCTATTTTTCTACGCTCTAGTCTGCAAAAAGCATGTTTTTCATTGCACCAAAAGCGGACGATGGATTTCTTCCTCCGTTTCGTGTTTATCTCCAGTTTGTAAATAGAATATGGCAAAGAAAAAAAAAGAAGAATACAGCCAGGCTGAAATCGAATAACATTTTCCTCTTTTCTGGTGTGTAATAAAGCCTAGTATTTTGAATTTAGAAAAAAAAAAGAGGGAGACGCAAACACGGACTCAATAGCCGATTGGGCGGGGCACTCAGTATAGCAACCAATAACAAGACTCCTTGACGACTCCCATCACGCCCACGCAGTTGGCTGCTTGCATGTCGGCAAGGAGAAGGAGAGCAGCTGAGAAGTGAAACTGAATTCTCTAATTCAGTATTCTTGTTTGAGAATAATTTAAGAGCAGAATTGGAGGAAATTCAAAAGCACGATAACTGTTTGAATATTGTATTATGGAATTAAAGTGTGATGGAGATCAATATTATTTGGTTTTCAATTTTTTTTCTCTCTTGCATTTTTCAAGTCGTTCTAGATCGAGGCAGGTAATAAAATACAAGAGTTTGATTTGATCTCGTGATATTAACCTCGTGTTGTTAACGGGTTAATTTGATTGTGCGAGATTCAAAAAAGGTAAAAGAGTAATCAAGCCCTTACCTTGTTTGTGTGAAGCCTTGTCTGTGTATAGTGAATTCTCGATTGAGTGTGTTGTGCTTTTATATTTATTGAAACGAATTTTAAGTAGTTGTGAAAATGTTTATCCTTGCCATATTTGGCCAGTCAAAATACATATTTGACAAGAAGTGAAATATTGACTTGGAACTCCATGAGTCCACAGTCCACATTACACTACACTGAATCTGAGGGGTTTATGTGATGATATATACCGTAACAAATGATAATACACTCGATGGTAAACATTTTTTTGGAGAAAAGGTAATAGATGTGTAGTTTATATGGTTTTTCACTAATTTTTCATTAATTTTTTTTATATATTAATTTTATGCGTGTGTTGACTGGAAATTTTTATTGGATGGATGGATGGATGGCTATGAAATTGAGAGTTTGGAGTGTTCAAACAGAAAGGTGTGCAGAATTTGTGATGAGCTGCAGCTGAATTTACACAACTTGCGCTTCAGTCGTGCAGTTTAAGCATTACAAAATATAATACAGACACCCCACCTGTGAATAATTCAGCAAAAGTCTATCTTTTTGTTTTCGTCTTTAATTTCCTCGCAAAATGATGGATGAAATACAGCTGCGAATTTTTCTTTACTGTACGTCCCTTTATTTCACACAGAAATAAAACAAATTACGGCCATTGAGGGGAATTTGTCTAAATGACACCATGATAACACAGTGCATATACGACTAAACCTTGCAACTTATTAGCCCATGGTTTTTGTACTCTGAGCTTTCGCTTTAACGAGGTTAAATGCTATTTGCCTGTGGGGGTAGGGCTTGTCATCGCAACGATCATCCGTCGCGAGTCTCGTTCTGCTTTGGCGCCATTCATCCTACGCTAATTAGAAGCAGCAAAATTACGAAGGGGAAAAGGAGATAAAGGCTAGTAGATAATTCCAAACCGTTTTCCTTTGTTAAAAATACACATATTGAACCGTTTTAACTTTTCCATCCACACCCAGTATGAATGAGTAACGAGATAGAGCAAAGAACAAATGAAAAAGTGGTTGTCCTTTTTGACAGGTGTTGATTGCAAGTCGGTTGCAAGCAGCCTGTTCGTTGGCTAGTAATTTACAACCTTTGCTGAGGAAATGGCCATATCTCTTAGTAAAGGTGCAGTTTGGTGGTGCTTTGCTTGTTGTTGACATTGGCCTGTCTCTTGCCTTGTTCCCTTAATTTTACAGCTGTTGACTCACCCTCCTAGACAAAGTTAGTTGTTGCTCAAGAAGGAAAACAAAATACATTTTACTTTATGAAGACTGATTCAATTGATCTTATCTATTTTTTTATGGGTTTATCTATAAGTATAAATTTTATTTTTATTATTTTTTTTAGCTTATTTGTTTATCATGCGTAATTGATAACGGAATAAAACTGGCACAAATAAGGCACGAATACTATGAACTGGAAAAATATATATAACAGAAAGACTGTTGTAGTTATCTTGTAATCAATTTTCACTCTAGAAAAAATGATAAAAGTTGAAGAGGCGAGGGTTTGAATCGAAAATTCGATTGGACGCGTTTTTCTTTTTTTCCCTTTTTTTCTTTTTTTTTGTACAAAACATTTTTCTTCTAAATAAAAAATTGATATTTCTCGGGAAAATAAAGCGCGAAATCTGTACAGTGCCCTCCTATTTTAATTTTATATACGGTGTATTTTTTTATATGATGCGTTAAATTAAATTGTAAAAAAATTTTTTTTTGAATTTGCCTTAGCTTGTCAATAGGCAGTTTAGATTAAAAGTGTTTTGTGTTTACCTACAAATGAAAAACATTTGTTTTGGTTTTATAAGTAAAATGTTAGGAATATTTTATTTTACTTTTTTTTTTTATATATTTTTTGTTTTAATTAAAAACGCATTGAAATGTGTGGTGTAAGGTACAAAGTACAAATTTATTTCTAAATATCGATAAGAAATAACAGATTACGGGGTTCAGCTAAAGTTAATTTATCACTCGATGGAGGGAAAGGGTTAACGCACCTCTCGCTTTCTCTCTCTCTCTCTCTCTTTAGTCTCATCGACTTTCTGCTTTAGGGGCCTCTAATCGAAGACAATCTGAGCTCAAGGAATTGGAAACTGAGATTCAAATCATTATTTTCATCTTGTATTAAACATGTCAATATTGGGCTTTCATATCGTCTGCTTCTTTATAGCATTATTTTACTTTTATCGTTAACGATAAAATTTTAAAAAATACCGTATTTTGAATTTATCAAAATATATTTCTAAATTTAAAAAACGTATTTATCTTGGAAATTTTTTTATCTCACCTTTCACGTGTTATAAAGAGGGAAATGGAAAAGAAAATTGGAAAATTTCCACTTTTTCACCCAGAAAACTATATCTTAAATTAAAATCTAAGAAAAACGCTCAATTCGACGCATTCAAAGCACACAAATCTAAAGATTTGAATGTTGAAGAGTGAGTTTTACACATGAAATAAATGTGCAATATAAATCAGAAATTGGAATCAAAGATTAACATACCGGCACGTGAAGTGAGTCGCTCGCGCTCAGACAGGCTTCCTGAAAGGCAGAAAAAAAAGGCAGGTCAGAATGGGACCATATACTCACTGGTCGCAAAAACCCAATTCAAATTTCAAAGCTCACAACAAGACATCAAGAAAAGTCAAATGAAAGTGGAAGAAAACATCGAAACACATTGAAATACCATTGTTGTTTTAAAAAGAAAATCATAATTTATTATTATTTTGATTGGAATGTTTATATCTATCGAAAGAGGGATGCATCGTTTATAATTTAAAGTAAATTTGTCTTTTTAACTGTTGTTGTGTAAATCGATCAATGGAAATGAAGCAATCTGTTGTATGCAGTTCAGATGAATGTAGATAGCAGGGTCATTTCCAATCATGGCTTATCACCGTTTCCGTTTGCGGGGGTGGTAACTGAGGTCAGAGGTCATAGGCGGCAAAAACTAGGGGTGGCTGAGCCAAGCTGGCGTCTTGGTCATTATACTTATCTCTTGTCCAGCGTGGAGAAAGAGATTTAGATTTAGGGTGTGGGGAGCGAGAGAAAGAGAGAGAGAAAAGAGGAAAACGCGACTGCAGTCAAAACCAGGTGGTCGAAGACATGCATGCACGCGAGCTGCAATATACGTTGTGCTTTTTTACTCAATGTCTATTTTCATTCAGTTTTTAAGAAAATGATAA